>CM038145.1:382763055-382993216 GCA_021437245.1 Aegilops speltoides | reverse complement strand
GGTAAGGAAAGAGTATGGTATCTTTGTTTTGATTTTTGATCAATGATTGTAGCAAGTTGTCCTCGGCCTCTTGGTGCTTTTCAACCAGAAAAACATCTATGATATTTGTGTTAATGAACCCAATATCATAGATTTCATTTTTTGCACTCGGCGATCTTCAATCTGCATAATATATTGAGGATAATTAATTATAAATACATGCAATGAAAGAGCCGAGCTATATATAAAGACTAATGCGAAATAGTACTTACGGGTAGTAGCAAAAGACCATTAATTTATCGAGGGCCTTTTGATTGAAGAACTCGAAGAACTCCTCAAATGGAATAGACAACAGATCATTTGAAGCGAGGTCGTGCTCCTCTTTAATATTCGGATACAAAGTGTTCGTCCCCTCGGACTCTCTGCAGATTTTCATGTACCAAGCTGTGGAATCTTCGCATCATTGTTGTCGAGAGACTTTTCATCTTTGTGAGAGGCTTCCCGTACTCAAATTCTGAATAAGTCCACCTCCATGAAATCGGAAGTGCATCGTCGAGCGGGTAATCTTCAAGATTGCCATAACGCCACCGTCCCGGAGGATTAGACACATTCAGTGAGGCACGATTCTTGCTTGTTTGCCGAGCTGGGCAATTTTTTCCCCTTGCCCGTTGTTCTTTTAACCTTTTATCGGTGATAGTAGTTCCCGACCGCTTGGCTTGGAGATATATACATTCGATGTCGCTCATAGTTGGTTCTCGGCGGAGACTTTGGTGGTTTCCTCGGGGCATTGAGAGTGCGCTTTGCTTTCACGGATCGACCTTCTCCTCCGGAGGTGGATGTATCTTTGCTTTAACCCCTTCAAAGAACTCATTCACTTGGGTTTGCACGATCGTATCTTTTCCTCCTTGCTCCTCTCATACGGTAACTTCTCTGGGCTTTAGAGGTAGGACCGTGTCTGTATTCCTCTCTTTCTTGTCTGCTAGGCGCGGGCGACGGGCGGCTGCGGCGTCTGTCTTCCTTCGTGCTTGCTTCGAGGCGGAGGAGAAGGACTATGTGTCCGAGCAGCAGAGGCGGGTCTCTTCCGCCCTTCTTTGGCGGGGGAGGAGGCGGAGTGCCGCCAGCCGGAGAAGGGCGGAGTGCCGCCCGCGTGCCGATCTTCACTGCGGAGGAGGGCGGTGGAGGCGGAGTGCCGCCATGCGTGCCTGATCGTCACTCGCGGGAGGAGGCGGTGGAGGCGGAGTGCCTGACTTGCGGATGGAGGAGGAGGCGGAGGCGTCGATTGGAAGGTCGATGAGCTCCTTCCGCCATAGGCATGGAGTCTTGAGCGAACCCAGCCTAGTCTCCCCTTCACGGTAGGGTGCTCAAGCGCGAGGTCCTCAAATCCCTCCGTTATTTCATCAACCATCACCTTAGCAAATCATACGGAATCGGTGGCGGTGATAAGTTGTGCGGGTCCACTAGGATAAACTTAGCAACGCCTTGACCTTCAAATTCATGCATCGCGCCATAATGTGGCAATTTTGAGACTCGTGATACCATCCACGGGATAGCTGGCGAGGCCGTCAAGACATGCTCCGGTGAAGCAGCTTCGGTGGAAGCAACGCTGCTCTGCTGAGATGGCGGGGTAACCGGGAAGCTTGGCATGTCGTTTGTTGCGATCTCTGCTTCTCGTTCCTCTTCTCGATCCTCTAGCCCCATTACCCTTCCAAGCAGCGCTTTGCATTTGGTCATGCTCCACTTTCTTCCTCCTCTCGTGGGTTTTGTAACCCCTCGTCCGGAAAACCAACCTTCCACGAGCGAGCTGGCGTGCCTCGTGTCAGTCCGGGTGCTCGGGATTCCCAAAGGCCATTGTGAGCTCGTACTTCTCCTGTTTGGAAGAGCGTCCCTCATTGCGCAGACATCAATATATTGTCGAAGTTTCTTGGTGGTGTTTGCGATTGCTTTCGTTAGTCCACCTTTGCCTTTATTCTGAGGTCAAGGTTCCGCCAGCCCGAAGAACCAAGTCCGGCAGCGCTCGGCGGCGCATATCTCTGGTTCGATCCCTTTTCCAGCAGATCATGCTCACCTTGGACCACTTAGGCGGGCTTTGAGGTAGCCACGACCCGTGCGATGGTGAAGCGTCTTCTTGAGCATTTTTCTTGTTTGTCTCCGACATCTTCTTACTCTTTTCGATGTCATGTGGGCCACAAATGCGGGCGTGATCTTTGATCTTCTCATATTTGCCGATGAATTCTGGTGTCTCTTTTTCTTGACAAAGCTGGTTCAGCTCTTTCCTCCACCTCCTCATTAGGCCAGCCATCTTCTTAAGAGCACAAGACTTGATTAATTGCTCTTTAAGCGGCTTCTCGGATCCTCCTCTGGCGGTAGGGTGAAATTTGCCTTGACTCATTCCAAAGATCTTCTTTACGCATATCATTGACATAAGACACCTCGGCGTCTTCATCCTTAGCAGGCTTATACCATTCTTTGGATCTTGATCGGGATCTGTCCCTAACAAGAACCCCTGCGAGCGAAAATGCCTTCTTTGTCGGTTGGGTTCAATCGGTTCGCCGTCGGGCGCGATTTCTATGATCTCAAACTTTTCATCCGAGCTCAACTTTTTCTTGGGCCTCGTCTCCGTCGAAGTTGTGCTCGATCGGAGCTAGAAATTATAAGGAAGAAAAGCACGATTACTTAATATGTGTACATATACCAAAACAATGGATGCATCAATTAACTTGTCGACCGGGCTTAACTAATATATATATACCTGGCGGACTCGGTTCGGTGACTCGGCTCGCGCGGTCTCCTTCGTCTTGTACCTCCATTGTGTCACGGAGCCATCATGAACATAGTCCTCCTCTTGTACCGGCATTAATGAGTGAAGCCATCATAATCATAGCCCTCTTCTTCATCCATCGACCAACGGTGTCGATGAGAATATGCGCAACATCATCACTTCCATTTGTGATTATTTCCCCAACATAAACTCTGCTTTCTTCGTCTAGGAGTGCTCCATAGTTTACGTAAATATTGACAACATGTCAATTATTATTCAACATCGTTTTCTCTCTAGGGTTTGGGTGTCCTCGAGAGTTTTGGTCGGCGAGAGGGCCGAGGGGGTGCTTGAGTTGTATCTAGAGTGGGTTAATTATATACACAACGCGCGACATACATATACATATCGGGGAGGGGTATCGGTACCACCCCTCGTGTTTAAGTTTCTTCTTTCTCCTTTCCTTTCTTTCTTCTTCTCCTCTTCTTTTCTTCTTCTCCCTCGAGAAAGGAAAATAATTAAGAAAAGGAAGAAAAGGAAGAAGGAAGAAGGAAGAAGAAGAAGAAGTAAAGAAGAAAAAAAGAGGAAGAAGAAAGGAATAGAGGAGAAGAAGAAAAATAGAATTTCTCCTTTCTCCTCTATTCCTTTCTTCTCCTCTTCTTCTTCTTTTTCCTCTTCTTATTTATTTCTCCTCTTCTTCCTCTCCTCTTTTCTCCTTTCTTCCTCTTCTTATTTTCCTTTTCCCTCTCATTCTTTTAGTATTGCTTGTTTTAAAAAAAATGTTCAAATAGAAAATTCCAAAAAAAAACAAAGGTTTTGCCTAATGCATTGTTCATATGAATATACCAACATTTGCATATTCTACAATACACATATATGAACAGAAAAAAACTAATAAAATGAAACATATACATAACATATATGAACATATACATACACATACACATATACATTATATGAACAGAAAAAAAAAACTAATAAAAATGAAACATATACATAACATATATGAACATATACATACACATACACATATATGCATTATATGACAGAAAAAAAAACTAATAAAAATGAAACATATACATAACATATATGAACATATACATACACATACATATATGCATTTTATGACAGAAAAAAATAAAATAATAAAATGAAAAAAAAAAAGAGCCTGGCGAGTCTGTGTGGCAGCTCACTGAGTCATGAGCCTGGAGGCAGCGAGCGACAGCGAGCAATAGGCAGTAGCCTATGAGCCGGCAACTGAGCGGCGACACCGAGCTGCGGCAGCAGCGAGCTGACTCGGGAGAGGCAGCGGCACGGCGAGCGCAGAGCGGCAGCGGCAGCGAACAGCGGCAAGCGGCGTCGGCAACTGGCGGCGTCGATGCGTTGGCGTCGTCGAGGCATGTGGCGATGAAGCGCAAACTGCAAAGTGCCACTTATATAAAGCGCGTTGGTCGGTTGGTGGAACCACGTGACTATCTGCCTAGTCGGTTGGATCCGGCCGGGACCACTTCAATTCGGCAGCCCAAAGGGGAAGCTGCGACCTTGGTCGGTTGGTGGCTCCGGACTTCACCTGGTCGGTTGGTGCCACGCCGGGACCAAACCCTACTTGCCGCGTGGGCCAAAATTTAGTCCCCCTCGCTAGTTGAGAGGGGCGCGATGGTTTATAAGCCCCTTGCGCTCCCTCTTGAACTCCTGAGCTGCAGCTTATGGGCCTACTTGCTCGCCGTTGCTTGTTGGACCTTGGGCCTCGGGCTGAATCGGCGAAATAGGGATACCGATCGTATTCGGCCGTGGCGGCCGATGGTGGCATTTTTTCTTGCTTTATTTTATTAATTTTGTTTCTACTTACAACAATACTTATTGTTGTTTTTGTTTTGTTTTCTGCATTATTTATTTTCTTTTGTTTTTGCTCTATTTTTAAATCTTTTGCTTCTAGTTTTAGGAAAATTATAAACTTTCTGTTAGTGCCATTACTAATTTTCAAATTTGAAAACTTTTTTTGGTTTTCTTTCTTGCTTTATTTAATTTATTTTGTTTCTACTTACAACAAAGACTTATTGTTGTTTTTTGTTTTGTTTTCGCATTATTTATTTTCTTTTGTTTTTTGCTCTATTTTTTAAATCTTTTTGCTTCTAGTTTTAGGAAAATTATAAACTTTCATTAGTGCCATTACTAATTTTCAAATTTGAAAACACTTTTTTTGTTTTCTTTCTTGCTTTATTTAATTTATTTTGTTTCTACTTACAACAAAATACTTATTGTTGTTTTGTTTTGTTTTTCGCATTATTTATTTTCTTTTGTTTTTGCTCTATTTTTTAAATCTTTTTGCTTCTAGTTTTAGGAAAATTATAAACTTTACATTAGTGCCATTACTAATTTTCAAATTTGAAAACACTTTTTTTGTTTTCTTTCTTGCTTTATTTAATTTATTTTGTTTCTACTTACAACAAAATACTTATTGTTCTATTTTTAGTTATTACGAGGGCGAACCATAAGACATTTCAAATGAACTACGAAAAAGTTGAAAGTTGGCATGGTATCATAAATTGACCCACACATAGCATGTGCATGTACAAAACGAACAATGGTATCATACTCATCGGTTACAATATAATGGTATCATAAGCGAACAATAGTTGCGGGAGAAAGTCTTCACTTTTCTTCGCTTGTGTCATTGCTTATTGCGCGTAACCATGGATAATCTTCATCGTTTATCGGGATCTTTGGGGTCAGCCTTGACTTTAAAGGGAGGAATTTCATGAAACTTTTCATAATCTTGAGACATGTCATCTTGTCCTCCACTCCACGATGTCTGTTTTCTGAAAGAACTATGTGGCGCTTTGGCTCATCGTATGATGTATTTGCTTCCTATCTTTTCTCTTTCTCGGTCTCTTGGACATGTCCTTCACATAGATAACATGTGCCACATCATTGGCTAGGACGAGCGGTTCGTCGATGTACCCAAGATTTTCGAGATCCTTGTTGTCATTCCGTCTTTGTGGGTCTACACCATACTCGACAGATTGACCCATTTGCACTTAAACAAAGGACCTTAAAATCATATCGTAGTCAAGTTCCCATATGTCCACTATGTAACCATAATAGTGTCCTTTCCTCTCGGTTGTTGCATCAAAGCGGACACGCTGTTTTGGTTAGTGCTCTTTTGATCTTGGTCGATCGTGTAAAATGTATTCCCATTTATCTCTATCCTTTCCAAATCAATACGGTCAAAGATGGTCCCTGGATAACAAGTACAACTCCTCACAAACAGTCTTTGTCACCTCGTCGTGCTTCCAACCAAGCTGCTGAAAGTCTGATGTGTTCACATGTAATCGATCGTCGCCTTTACTCAAGGTGTTTGAGCCTTGATTGTTCTTGTGTTCATCGACATACGGTCCCAAGGTAGAGTTACGTAGAAGCTTGTAGTGGGCTTGAGACCAAGAATATCCGTCCTGCATATTATTGAGTCCTTTCCAAGCGTGCCTTTTCGATCAGTCTCCCTCATCTGCGATTTAGGAGACCTATCTTCTTAAGGCAGGGAATGAATCAACACAAAACCGATGACATCCTCGTTTGATGGCCCATGGAGATGCTTCCTTCGGCCTAAGCGATTCGGACATATTTCTTTAGGACTCCCATGAACCTCTCAAAGGGGTACATATTGTGTAGAAATCTGGGGCCCAGAATGACAATCTCGTCAACTAGATGAACAAACGTCGTCATGATATTGAAGAAGGATGGTGGGAACACCAGCTCAAGCCGACAAGAGATTGCACCACATCACTCCTTAGCCTTGGTATGGTTTGGATCGATCACCTTACGAGATATTGCATTGAGGAATGCACATAGCTTCACAATGCTAATCGGACGTTTTCGGTAGAAGCCCCCTCAATGCAACCGGAAGCAGTTGCGTCATAATCACATGTTTATTATTCATGCTAGAATTGTATTAACCAGAAACATGATACATGTGTGAATACATAGACAAACATAAAGTCACTAGTATGCCTCTAGTTGACTAGCTCATTAATCAAGGATGGTTATGTTTCCTAACCATAGACATGTGTTGTCATTTGATTAATGGGATCACATCATTAGGAGAATGATGTGATTGACATGACCCATTCCGTTAGCCTAGCGCTAGATCGTTTAGTATGTTGCTATTACTTTCTTTATGACTTATACATGTTCCTGTAACTATGAGATTATGTAACTCCCGTTTACCGGAGGAACACTTTGGGTGCTACCAAGCGTCACAACATAAGCTGGTTATTATAAAGGAGTACTACAGGTGTCTCCAAGGTACATGTTGGGTTGGCGTATTTAGATTAGGTTTTGTCACTCCGATTGTGGAGAGGTATCTCTGGCCCTCTCGGTAATGCACATCACTATAAGCCATTCAAGCAATGTGACTAATGAGTTAGTTGCGAGATGATGCATTACGTGAGTAAAGAGACTTGCCGTAGCGAGATTGAACTAGGTATTGAGATCTTGTGATCGGGCAAGTAACATACCGATGACAAAGGGAACAACGTATGTTGTTATGTGGTTTGACCGATAAAGATCTTCGTAGAATATGTAGGACCAATATGAGCATCCGGTTCCGCTATTGGTTATTGACGAGAATAGTTCTAGGTCATGTATACATAGTTCTCGAACCGTGGGTCCTGCAACAACGTTACGATGGAGTTTATTATGAGTTTATAAGTTTTGATGTACGAAGTTTGTTGAGTCCCGGATGTGATACGGACATGCGAGGTCTCGAAATGGTGAGACATAAATATTGATATATTGAATGACGATATTCGGACACGGAAGTGTTCGGCGGTTTCGGAGAAAACGGTCTTGAAGACAGTTGCAGACCCCAGGAGTAATGGGCCTTAGTGGGCCATGAGGGAGAAAGAGGAAGGCCGGCCGGGGGCAGGCCACGCGGCCTCCTCCTAGTCCGAATAGGACAAGGAAAGAAATGGCCCCCTTTCCTCTTCCCCTCCCTTCCTTCTCCACCAAGGCAGAGGGAGTCCTACTCCCGTGGGAGTAGGACTCCTCGATGCGCACCTAGGGGCGGCCGCACCTTCCCTCCTCCTTTATATCACAGGGGGAGGCACCCTAGGACACACAAGTTGATCTTCAAGATCGTTCCTTAGCGTGTGTCGGTGCCCCCTCCACCATATTCCACCTCGGTCATATCGTCGCGGAGTTTGGCGAAGCCTGCGGCAGTAGAATCATCATCATCGTCATCCGTCGTCGTCTTGTGACGGAACTCATCCCAACACTTTCTTTGGATGGTCAGGGGATCTTCATCGAGCTGAGCGTGTCTGAACTGCGGAGGTGCCGTCGTTCGGTTACTTGGATCGGTCGGATCGTGAAGGCGTCGACTACATCAACCTAACGTTGTCATAGCGCTTCCGCTTCCTCAGTCTCTGAGAATGCGTGGACAATACTCTTCCCTCTCATTGCTCGCCATCACCATGATCTCGGCGTGTGCGTAGGAAATTTTTAAATTATTCGTTCCTCAACGGTGCCATCAGGCCTGGTTTTATGCGTAGATGTCATAAGCGAGTAGAACACAAGTGAGTTTTAGGCGATACAAGTCATCTTGCTTACCTGCATGTCATACTTTGGCTTAACGGTATTGTGAGATGAAGCGGACCGGACCGACATTACAGCGTCGCGCTTACCGGACTGGTTTCACCGTTATGAGCACTTTCGTGCTTAAAGGTGGTGGCGGGTCTATCTCTCTCACTTTAGCTGAATCGAGTGTAGCTCACTCGGTTGCTTGTGAAGGCTAAAACAACACTAACCAGCGAACTATCGTTGTGGTTTTTTGATCGTGGTGAAACTGTTCTTGCTCAGCCCGTAGCACCCCGTAAAATTTGCAACAACAAAGTAGAGGGCGTCTAACTTGTTTTTTCGAGGGCATGATGTGATGTGATATGGTCAAGGCGTGATGCTATATTTTATTGTATGAGATGATCATGTTTTGTAACGAAGTTATCGGCAATGGCGGGAGCCATATGGTTGTCGCTTTATTGTATGAAATGCAAACACCATAATTGCTTTACTTTATCACCAAGCGGTAGCGATAATAAATAAAAGCAATAGATGGCGTAGCGACAACAATGCTCGATGGAGATCAAGGTGTCGGCGCCGGTGGCGATGGTGATCGCGACGGTGCTTGGAGATGGAATCACAAGCAAAGATGATGATGGCCATATCATATCACTTATATTGATTGCATGTGATGTTTAGTCTTTATGCATCTTATCTTGCTTTGATTGGCGATAGCATTTTAAGATGATCTCTCACTAAATTATCAAAGTGTTCTCCACGAGTATGCCCATTGTGAAAGTTCTTCGTCTTTGAGGAACCACGTGATGATCGGGTGTGATAGGCTCTACGTTCAAATACAACAGGTGCAAAATAGTTGCACTTGTGAATACTCGAGTTAAACTTGGCGAGCCTAGCATATAACAGGATATGGCCTCGGAACACGGAGACCCGAAAGGTCGGTGTGAATCATATAGTAGATATGATCAACATATTGATGTTCACCGTTGAAACTACTCCATCTCACGTGACGATCGGACATGGTGTAGTTGATATGGATCACGTAATCACTTAGAGGATTAGAGGGATGTCTATCTAAGTGGGAGTTCTTAAGTAATATGATTAATTGAACTTAAATTTATCATGAACTTAGTACCTGATAGTATTTTGCTTGTCTATGTTTGTTGTAGATAGATGGCTCGTGTTGTTGTTAGTTGAATTTTAATGCGTTCCTTGAGAAAGCAAAGTTGAAAGATGATGGTTGCAATTACGGACACAGGGTCCATAACTGAGGATTATACTCATTGCTGCGGAAGAATTACATCTGGAAGCACGCTGGGTGCCGAACTGCACCTTGATATGGCGGCGATGTTAAATGCGTCTGGCGAGCAAAGTGATGACTACTCGATAGTTCGATGTGCCATGCTTTACGGCTTAGAACCGGGTCTTCAACGGACGTTTTGAGCGTCATGGAGCATATGAGATGTTCGGGAATTGAAGTTAATATTTCAAGCAAATGCCGGGCTGAGAGATATGAAGTCTCCAATAAGTTCTATAGCTGCAAGATGGAGGAGAATAGTTACGTCGGTGAACACATACTCAAAATATGCGGGTATAATAATAACTTGATTCAAGCTGGGAGTTAATTTTCACGATGATAGTGTCATTGACAGAAATTCTTCAATCCTTTGCCACCAAGCTACAAGAGCTTCGTGATGAACTATAATATACAGACGGATGGACAAGACTATTCCGAGCTCTTACGCAATGCTAAAAAGCAGCGAGGTAGAAATCAGAAGGAGCATCAAGTGTTGATGGTCGACAAGACCACCATTTCAAGAAAAGGGCAAAGGGAAGAAGAAGAGGAACATCAAGAAGAACAAAAACAAGTTGCTGCTCAAGAAGAAACCCAAATCTGGACCTAAGCACGAAGCGGAGTGCTTCTCTTGCAAACAAAGCTGGACCTGGAGGCGGAACTGCCCCAAGTATTTGGCGGATAAGAAGGATGGCAAAGTGAACAAAGGTATATGTGATATACATGTTATTGATGTGTACCTTACTAATGCTCGCATTAGTACGTGGGTATTGATCTGGTTACATTGCTAATATCACGCAACTAAAGCAGGGGACTACGGATAAGCGAAGATTGGCTAAGGATGAGGTGACGATCTTGGCGTGGGAAATGGTTCCAAAGTCGATGTGATCGCAGATTGGCACGCTACCTCTACATCTACCATCGGGATTAGTTTTAGACCTAAATAATTGTTATTTGGTGCGGCGTTGAGCATGAACATTATATCTGGATCTGGTTTAATCGAGGCGGTTATTCATTTAAGTCGAGAGAATCATGGTTGTTCTATTTATCTGAGTAATATCTTTTATGGTCATGCACCCTTGAAGAGTGGTCTATTTTTATTGAATCTCGATAGTAGTGATACACATATTCATAGTGTTGAAACCGAAAGATGAAGAGTTGATAATGATAGTGCAACTTATTTGTAGTATGCCGTTTAGGTCATATCGGTTGTAAAGCGCATGAAGAAACTCCATCTTGATGGGCTTTTGGAATCACTTGATTATGAATCACTTGGTACTTACGAACCGTGCCTCATGGGCAAGATGACTAAAAGCGCCGTTCTCGGAACTATGGGCGAGCAAGCTGATTTGTTGGAAATCATACATCTTTTGATGTTTGTGGTCAATGAATGTTGAGGCTCATGGCTATTATTATTTTCTCACCTTCACGGATGATTTGGCGAGATATGGGTATATCTACTTAATGAAACACAAGTCTAAAACATTTGAAAAGTTCAAAGAATTTTAGAGTGAAGTGGAAAATCATCGTAACAAGAAAATAAAATTTCTACGATCTGATCGTGGAGGAGAATATTTGAGATTCTGAGTTTGGTCTACATTTGAAACAATGCGGAATAGTTTAGCAACTCCGCCACGGAACACCACAGCGAAATGGTGTTTCGAGCGTTAATCATACTTTACTAGATATGGTGCGATCTATGATGTCTCTTCTTGATTTACGCTATCGTTTTGGGGTTATGCTTTAGAGCGAGCGCATTCACGTTAAATAGGGCACCATCAAAATCCGTTGAGGCGCGCCTCATGAGCTGGTTTGGCAAGAAACCAAAGTTGTGCGTTTCTTAAAGTTTGGGGCTGCGATGCTTATGTGAAGAAACTTCAACCGGATAAGCTCGAACCCAAATCGAATGTGTCTTCATAGGATACCCAAAAGAGGTACTTGGGTACACCTTCTATCACAGATCTGAGGGCAAGATTTTAGTTTGCTAAGTTTGGATCCTTTCTAGAAGAGTTTCTCTCGAAAGAAGTGAGTGGGAGGAAAGTAGAACTTGATGAGGTGGCTGTACTGCTCCCTTATTGGAAAGTAGTTCATCACAAGAAGGTTCTGTGACAACTACACCAATTAGTGAGGAAGCTAATGATATTGATCATGAAACTTGAGATCAAGTTTCTCTTGAACCTCGTGAGGTCTACGGTAAGATCCGCACCGGTGAATGCGGTAATCCTATTCTTTAAGTCATGTTACTTGACCATGATGAACCTCACGAACTATGAGGAAGCGATGATGAGCCCAGATTCATAAAATGGCTAGAGGCCATGAAATCGAGATGGGATCCATGTATGAGAACAAAGTATGGACTTTGGTTGACTTGCCGATGATCGGCAAGCCATTGAGAATAAATGGATCTTTAAGAAGAAGAGCGTCTTGATGGTAATGTAGCGTCTATAAAGCTCGACTTGTTGCGAAAGGTTTTCGACAAGTTCAAGGGGTTGACTACGATGAGACTTTCTCACACGTGGCGATGCTTAAGTCTGTTGAATCATGTTAGCAATTGCTGCATTTTATGATTATGAAATTGGCAAATGGATGTCAAACTGCATTCTTGAATGGATTTACGGAAGAAGAGTTGTATATGATGCAACGGAAGGTTTTGTTGATCCAAAGGTGCTAACAAAGTGTGCAAGCTCGAGCGATCCATTTATGGACTGATGCAATCATCTCGGAGTTGGAATAAACGCTTTGATAGTGTGATCAAAGCATATGGTTTTATATAGACTTTTGGAGAAGCATGTATTTACAAGAAAGTGAGTGGGAGCTCTGTAGCATTTCTGATATTATATGTCGATGACATATTATTAATTGGAAATGATATAGAACTTCTAGATAGCATAAAGGGATACTTGAATAAAAGTTTTTCAATGAAAGACCTCGGTGAAGCTGCTTACATATTGGGCATCAAGATTTATAGAGATAGATCAAGACGCTTAATTGGACTTTCACAAAGCACATACCTTGATAAAGTTTTGAAAACGTTCAAAATGGATCAGGCAAAGAAAGGGTTCTTGCCCATGCTACAAGGTGTGAAATTGAGTCGGACTCAATGCCCGACCACGGCGAGAAGATAGAAAAATGAAAGATGTTCCTATAGCTTCAGCCATAGGCTCTATCATGTATGCAATCTTTGTACGAGACTTGGCGTGTGCTTAGCAATAAGTTTGGCGGGAAGGTACCAAAGTAATCCAGAGTGGATCAGGACGGGCGGTGGTCAAGAACATCTGAAAATACGAAAAGGACTAAGGATATGTTTCTAAGTATATGGAGGTGACAAAGAGCTAGTCGTGAATGGTTACGTTGATGCAAGCTTTGACCTTTGATCCGGACGATTCTAAATTGCAAACCGGATCGTGTTTTTATTAAGCGGTGGAGCTGTAAGTTGGTGCGGATTCTAAACAAAGCGTCGTGGCGGGATCTACATGTGAGCGGAGTACATAGCTACTTGGGCAGCAAATGAAGAGTGCGGATGAAGGAGTTCATTTCGATCTAGGTGTTATACCTAGTGCATCGGGACCAATGAAGATCTTCACATGACAATCTTGGTGCAATTACCTTGGCAAAAGGAATCCAGATTTCACAAGAGGGATAAGCACATCAAGAGGCGCTTCAATTCCATCCGGGACCAAGTCCAAGTAGAGACATGAGGAAATTTTTGAAGATATACGGATCTGAGATGTTGCGAGACCAGTTAGACTAAGCCTCTCTCGAGCAAAACATGATCAATGCCAAGACTCCATGGAATTATTAGAATCATTACTATGTAATCTAGATTATTGACTCTAGTGCAAGTGGAAAGTGAAGGAAATATGCCCTAGAGGCAATAATAAAGTTATGTTTTATTTCCTCATATCATGATAAATGTTTATTATTCATGCTAGAATTGTATTAACGGAAACATGATACATGTGTGAATACATAGAAAAACATATAGTCACTAGTGTACCTCTGCTTGACTAGCTCATTAATCAAAGATGGTTATGTTTCCTAACCATAGACATGTATTGTCATTTGATTAATGGGATCACATCATTAGAGAATGATGTGATTGACATGACCCATTCAGATTAGCCTAGCGATTGATCGTTTAGTATATTGCTATTACTTTCTTCATGAGCTTATACATGTTTCTACAACTATAAAGATATGTGACTCCACCGTTCTGGGAAGAACACTTTGGTGCTACAAAGCATGCTAAGCGTAAGCCCAGGTGATTATAAAGGGAGTCTCGGTGTCTCCAAAGGTGCATGTTTGAGTTGGCGTATTTTGAGATTAGGTTTTGTCACTCAGGTTGTGGGAGAGGTATCTCTGAGGCCCTCTCGTTAATGCACATCACTATAAGCCTGCAAGCAATGTGAGCCAATGAGTTGGTTACAGGATGATGCGATACATGTAACAAGTAAAGAGACTTGCAGTGTGAGATTGAACTGGGTATTGGATGCAAGCGATCGAATCTCGGACGAAATACTACTCTAGATGACAAAAGGAGGAGCCTTATATATTTATGCAGTTTTGACCGATAAAGATCTTAAGTAGAATATAACTGGGACCAATATGGGCATCCGGAATTCCGCTATTGATTTATTGACCGAAGAATGGTTCTAGGTCATGTCTACATAGTTCTCGAACCCAGTGAGAATCCATGCGCTTTACGTTACGATAGCCGATTTTATTATGAGTTTATAAGTTTTGGCGTACCGAAGTTTGTTGAGTCCCGGATGTGATCACGGACATGACGGGTGTCTCGAAAATGGTCAAGAACATAACGATTGATATAATGTCGACTATATTGGACAAGAAAGTGTTACTGAGACATTTTGACTTGAATTGGTCTTGGGAGGTTCCGGAACCAAGGAGAATTGTGGATATGGGCCTTGGTGGAAAAAGAGAGCGGCGGCCAGCATGGTGCGCCCCTCCCTCTGGACGAATTGGACTAGGAGGCGGCGCCCTCTTCCCTCTCCTCCTCTTCCTTTCCCCTCCTAGTAGGAGTAGGAAAGAGGAGTCCCTACCTCCTACTAGGAGGGACTCCCTCCTCCTGGCGACCCCACTAGGGCGGCCGGCCGCCCCACCCTTCTCCTTTATGCTCTTAGGGGCGCGAGGGGGCACTATAGACACACTGGTTGATCTGCGGATGGTTCCTTGGCCGTGTGCGGTTCCCTCCACCATATTCCACCTCCGTCGCATCATCGTCGCGGAGTTTAAGCGAAGACTGCTTGATAGAACATCATCATCATCATGTACGCATGATCTTCGTGGAACTCATCCCGACACTTTCTTTGGATCAGAATAGGGGATCGTCATCGAGCTGAGCGTGTCTTGGCATTCCGGAGGCATCGTCGTTCGATGCTTGGATCGGTCGGATCGTGAAGGCGATCGGCTACATCAGCAACGTTGATATAGCGCTTCGCTTCTGATGCAAGTGCGTGGACCTCTCCTCTCGTTGCTATGCCATCACCATGATCTTGCGTGTGCGTAAATTTTTTGAAATATTCGTTCCCCAACAGTTCCTCTGCTGAGGGCCGTATGAGACCTCAAGAGAGAGATCAATCTGAGTCGTAGTGGCCGGTCATGCTGATTGGCATATACGCCTCAAGCGTCGCCCCTCCGCCTATAGAATTTAATCCGGAGGGACCACGAGCTCTCCAACACTTCATGGGCTGGCTTGTGAAATGTATGAATGTTCTTGGATCACAAAAGATGTGTCGGACTTGACCGAGGGCCTTGGTCTAAGGTCAATCGCTTGGGATACTCAAGTAAGTAGTCTGTCCCGGATATGCTATCCGTACATTTATCATAAACTTGCCCTTTTAAAGAGCTGTCCCTTGAACAAGAGTGGATAGCAAAAGCAAAACTAATAAGGTGTCGGCCCCCTTCACGAGACCATATGGGATCTGTGTTAACCAAGATCTTGGTGGCTGCGCCTTTTGAAGAAAGCGAAGGGGAACAAGGAGCTACTACCTCCTTGAAGAGTTTATCAAAAAGGAGGATCGAGAATCCCTCCCTCCCGAGAGAAGGACGCCTCTGAAGATCCGGAGACCAAGATCTCAAAGCGGGAAGAAATCTTCGCCGAGGAGGTCTATGGCGGAGAAGCCCGGACGCACTATTTCCCCAAAGGAATCAGCCCTCGTGAGCCGTAAGTAGAAAAGGGAGTTTTGTAATAAGAGACATCCTTGTTTTTTACTGAAGATAACGAAGTTTTACCTTGTATTTCGGATCTCAACCCTTCTCAGTGAGCTCATCTTTTGGGATCTTGTCCGGGAGATGTTGGAGGCGAGCGCCTCCATCGGCCTTGCAAATCCTGGGGGTGGATGACCATGAGGTGTCATCGCGGAGGGTTTCCTCGAGTCGGTGGGGCGGAAGGTCGGACCAGCGGTGTCTGATCGGGAGGCTGAAGGATCTGCTTGGGTGAGTGTCTATCTCGGAAGATCACCGTGCATTAATGGATGCGGTGATTGAAAAGGATTTCATCCGCTGAGCGGATTACATGAAACCGTCGAAGTTCTTGGAGGGTTTGATGCGTAAAAATGATATACCTTCGCAGTTTGCATATAGAATCGCCTGTATAGATAGTAGCCCCGAGGCTGAGTGCGTTGTCGAAAGTGACAGCGAGGATCATAATCTCGGTTTTAAGATGTCGCTTTGTCCTATATAGGTGGCGGATCGTCCGGTGGCCAGCGGATTGATCAATTGCTGAACTAAGCGGCAACTTGATGTGGCGGATCACGGACATCACGCTTGTCAATAAAAGCAATGAGTCACAAGGTATACACCTTCTCGCGGACACACTGTAAGGAGCTTGGCGCCCATGTCTTACAACATGTATGCTTTATGCGATGGTGCGCTGCTATGGAGAACCGGTGGAGCTAGCCGAGTCAAGAGCAAGCCGAAAAAGTATCGGCTGCCTTGAGGCGGCCGAGGAGCTAAAAGCGAACAAGCTGCTCCTTGCCGAGCGGGAGGAAATGGCGAGATGGCGGGAAGTTGGAGAATGCTACGGCCCTGCGAGTGCAGCGCTAGCAAGAGGACAGAAGAAGGCCACGCGAAGCCAAGGATGCCCTCTCGTGGCAGAGCTATAAAGGAGGAGCTACGTCAAGCCAGGGATATCATGGTGGAAAGCCCTTTACATTGCGGAGAAAGTTCACGGATCAAAGTATGCTCAATTGGGCGGTTGTGGGGTGCGGAGGATGTATCTGGATTTGGCGGCGAGTGCCTGAGCGATCGCACTTCCGAGACCAAAGGATCACGGAATGGAAGAGCTTTTGGTCACATTCCATATTCGGGCGTCCACTTCCATTAACCGATCGGTTAGCCGAATGGGCTGAGCTGAATAGGTTGTCGGACTTGCGATGAAGGATGTCGTGACTCATTTGTGGCGAAAGGCTGAGCGAAAGTTATTTTGGCGGTGCAGCCCTTCCTTGATGCGGTGCCGCATTGTTGGGAACGTAGTAATTTCAAAAATTTCCTCGCACACAAGATCATGGTGATGCATAGCGGAGGGAGAGTGTTGTCTACATACCCTTGTAGAACATAAGCGGGCGTTAACTGCTTGAGTTGATGTAGTCGTCGTCTTCACGATCCGACCGATCCAATACCACGCACGGCACCTCCGAGTTACGCACACGTTCAGCTCGATGGCGTCCTCGCCTTCTCGATCCAGCAAGACAGGCGAAGTAGTAGATGAGTTCGGCAGCAGCGGCATGGTGGCGGTGTTGGTGAAGAACAATCTCCGGGGCTTCTCCTAAGCACTACGGAAACTATGACGGAGGATAAACTAGAGGGCGGGGTTGCGGCTGCGGCTTAGTGTTTCTTAATGTGTCTTTGGTGCTAGCCCTGCCCCTCTATTTATATGTTGAGCCTTGGGAATTGAAACTTGGAGTAAAAGCCTCCACAAAGTCGGTTTCACCGAAGGCAAGAGTCCTTCTCGGACTCGGGGCGAGCCTTGAGGTTCCCGGGTATGGACCCGACGCCGAGACCTGGCGTCAGCCCCAGACTCATAAAACTTCCTTTAAGCTTTCCAAAAACCTTGTGGGCTTTCCCTTTGGCCCAAATAACGTGTTCGTACCCAAACATTTGGGAAACATCCGGAACCCCTTCGGTGAATTCGGAACCCTTCGAAGATCAAACACTATTATCCATATATCAAACTTTATCTCCGGACCATTCGGAGTTCCTCATGTCCATGATCTCATCGGGCCTCCGAACAACATTGGCTAAACATCATAACTCATATAATACTATATAAAGGGCGTTGCGTCCGGATGGGCGGAACTATGCAGGGAAACGGTTTCCGGTCAATAACCAATCGGGACCTGGATGCCCATATTGGCTCCCCATATTCGGGATACTTCGGAGTAATCCTGATTATCAAGGTGATTGGTATTGACAACCAATGTCGGGACTTCATCGGGATGAACCGTGTGGTAGCGTATTTCAATGGGCGCGCTCTATTTTCCTGTTGTCACTTGAAGTGAGTTCTTGTTTTGACCTCTTGTGGGAAATTCTTATGTTTTCCGTGCTTTACGCTTGTGGGTTAGTCATCGTCCTTGCTTGGTGTGTCAAGCCCCTTATGTTCAGCGTTAAGTCGGCGAATTGTTTGAAGATCAACAATCTCTATGGGTATGGTTTGAGGCTTCGAGAATCTTTGGTTGGCATATCTTGTCAAAGATTTTGTTTAGGTTGGATAGCTCGTCATTTGTTGTCCTTAAGAGGTAGTTTTTTGTTTTTTCGAGCACTTTTGAATCCGTTCATGTGCTCTTGGACTGTTTCCTTGGTCGGCGGTGGTCCTTGCTCGTCGTGGTTTCCGTTTCCATCCACGACCTCGGATGTTCTTGGAGTGTTGGTGCCGCGTCTTGCCGATAACTATCCTCTCAGCATAAGCGGGTCATGAGAACTTGTTAGTGCAGCCATTGTTCTCGGCTTTTCTTGGCCAAGGTTTACTGGCGAGATTAATCTCCCGGACGTTGTGTTTGAAAGCTGCTAAGGCTTGGCGTCCGGACAGCCGACTATCTAGTTCTTTTAGTGAGGAACTGTTCCGAATTTCTTGAGTGACTCTCCGGGCTGTTGCGTTATGTGAATCAAATCGTGCATCCGGAATGGACAGTCAGTTTGCCAGCGCATCCTCGACTCTCCCAACTTCAATGGTATTTTCGGGAGCTTTTGAGGCCAATGCGGGATGGCGCTGAGCTTGAGGGTAAGTATTTTATGGCGTGGAGGTCATCTCCTCTAGCCATGTGTATATGTAGGATGTAATCCTCAATCAGACTCAGGGTCTATTGTTCGTCGTATGCCTCTATGTTTCGGGCTTGAATCCATTGGAAATTCATGATCCAGCACCTCATCGGTGAAACATAGGGGGTGTCTGGCGCCCCAATATTGGGTGTGCCGTGATGTTCGAGTACTCGGCGTGTTGCATTGCCTAGAGCTTGCTTTCTTGGCCCATAGATAGACCTGGTGGGCCATCCTTTTGATCTTGGATCCTTATGCGGATCGCGTGTTGGCTTGTGTTGGTAGCGCAAACTCTATGTTTGCCATGTGCGTCTATCAGCAGGCGGCCTCTTTGTTCTTTGATCGTGGGAGCTCTATGGCCTCCTCGTCAAATTAAGGCAGATAGTTTGCGCCGGGTAGCTTTTTGTTTGGCGACTCTGTGACACCACAAAATTTTGACCTTGTTTTATAAATTAAAATTTTGCGAGAAAAACTTTTATTTTGGGATCCTTTTGATTTTGAAACTTTTTCTCCTTGCTATTGTGAAGTTTTCCCCATAGAAGACTTTTCAAATATGTATTGGACTTGTTTAACCTCTCAAGAAAAAACTTTTCTTTTATTTAGTAGAACTAATTACATAATTAATTTGCTTGATCTTTATTTTCTTGAAAAATGGTTTTTAAGGTTATATGGCCATATTTGAACTACAACCATTTGATATATTTATCTAAAAATCCAACCAAAATTTGGAGATGTCATGTGATGTTTTTAAATCACTTTTATACAAAAATATCTTTTATTCTTGAAATATTTTGAGCTCTACACCCATTTTCTTCTCAGTCCTGAACTTTGCACTACAACCCTTTTAAATAATTCTTTCTAGCCTCCACCAAAATTATGGGATGTCGGTAGGAGCATATTATTCCACTTTGTGCAAAACCCATTTATGTTCTTTGAAAAAATTGAGTGAATCATCCTCTTTTTATTCGGTCTAACTTGATGATTTGTCTTTGCAACCATCTTCTAACTTGCTCCTTTACCAATGATCTTTCTCCTGCTTGTACTAGACCTTACCAAACCCCTAATTCCAAGAGAGTGAACCCATTGGAGTAGTTTTAGTCCATGAAACCATATACTTTTCTTTACGACCCAGTTGGTTTTCTCAAAGTTTTGCACTAACAAGTTTCAAAATTTGGCCAACTAACCTTACCACCATCTCAAGCTTCTAAAGAGACCTTGATCTGAAGTTTAGGGCCACTCAAGAATAGCCTAGGTGCCTTTGGCATTTTGACAAACACCGGTCGTGGGCTGAATTGGCATGATCTCAAGTCTACACTATGAACTTGCACCTCGATCAAACAAGCATTTCCACTAGACTCCCAGTTACTCCTAACCTAGATCAGGTAAATGCCAGCCTCACCACCCAAGCTACATAGCATGCTCGGCATTCGTCAGCACGTCCGTTACTGCCCAGGCCTTGACGGAGCGTCGTTAGCTGCAGCGCTGTCGAGCGAAACCGCTGCAGCCAGCCCCCCGGGTTTGTCCGCTACTGCAGCACCACAGCTGCGCTCCTTCTCACATAACCGCCAAGCCGCCCCTCGCCACACCCAGCGGGCCAAGAGCTAACAGCGTGGCTGCCCGACAACCTCTGCTCCGTTCGGCGCCGCCCAAGCCACCCGCCACACAGCCCCTAACTTGGCTCGACTCATCCTCAACCTTGTCGCAATCCCTCGTCGCGCCGTCGCCCTGCAGCACAACCACGGCCCGATGGCCGCGTTCTCATCTTGACCATCGTCGGAACCGACGGCGCCCATTTAAGGAGGCCCAGAGCACGTTCAGTTCGCGGTGACCTCGGTACTCCCAGTGTCACATCCCAAGTTACGCACCTATGCTAGCTTCCATGTGTGCATCATGTTTAAATTCAAATGAAATTTGAATTGAGAATTTCAAAAGCCTGAGAAAACCTCTAAAAATAACCAACATTTAATTCTTCTCAAATGAATCCAAGAAAATGTTCTATTCTATAGAAATATTGGTAAGAGTAAAATTCAAACCAATATTTTGGAGTCATAAAATATTTGTTTTGGCCATTTGAATTAATTCAATAACTATTTGCATTGGATATATATTTTATATATAATTAATATATGTCCAATAAATCTAGAACATTTTATGTGGTTTGGTATATTTTAGTTCTAGCCACATAATTATTTTCAGGATTTTATAAAATGGTTTAGTATTTTGCTAAACCAAAACAAAACAGAACAAAATAAAAAACGAAACTAATAGAGAGAGATTACAGCTTACAGCACGACTATTCTGTAGCAATACGGCCCGCTCTGTTTATTGACCCACCACTTTGGCCACTCCTTCCTTCCTCCTCGCGCCCGATGGCGGTGATGCCCGGCCTTGGCGTGGCCACCTTGACCACCTCCTGCCTGCTGGCTGCCTCCTCCTTCTCTGGGCGTCCCCATAGCACGCGCCCCCGACCCCTCTCCTCATCCCGAGGCCCTTCTCCCTCCTTCCTCTCTCGCCGAACCAAGCGCCCCAGTCGCCTTGCGCCTTCCTACCATGACCATCGTCCACCCCTCGCCTCTTGGTGCCTCGGGAAGAACCGCCGCGCCTTCTTCTTCGTCTCCACCAGCCCGTGGCCGGAAGCCCGTAGCACCGTCCTCGCGTCGTCTTCTTCCTCCGGACGCCGGATCGGCTTCATCGTTCCGCCGCAGACCTTCCCGAAACGCAGAGGCCACCTGCACTTGCCGTGAGCCCCTCTTCCTCCTCCTCTTCTCTCAAGCTCGCGCTCGTCCCTAACCGTTTTGCTCCGCGGCCGAAACGCATCGCCCTGCGCGCCATGCTATAACCGTCGCCATAGCCACTGGCTTCATAGCAAAGCGCGCCCCGTGCTCAACACGTTCGAGAGTCGACGCGACCACCGCGACTCCTGTCGTTCCACATCGCCCTAATCCGCCGTTGCCGAACTCCGGCCACCGCACTTCCCGCCCGCGCGTCGTTACGGTCCTCTCGGCGCGGTAGCAACTCCGTTGGATGCGGGCGAGACCATCTCGCCAAATAGCGCCCGCTTCGTTTGGTGCGGGCCGAGCAAACGCCCTCCGCCGTCTCGGCTCGTGGCGATGAGCCCGCAATTCGACTCCGTGAGATTGACCGAGTTTGACCAGCGGCGTGGCGGCAATTGGCCACTAACCACACACGTGTCACGGACAGCCGGGCCCCACCCTAACTTGGCTAACTAAAATAGATTAAGTTTAATCTAATTACGGTGGCCCCGCAACAGAGTTTACGCCGTGCAAGCGTGGCGTTCCCAGTGAGCCCCTGCGTCGGCACTAACCAGCCCGATCAGCGACAGTGGACCCCGGTCAGGTTTGATAACGGCGGTGTCTGTTGACCTGCTGGCGTCATAATGACGAAATCTTGGCGTAATTAACCATTTCCTAGATTTAAAATATTAGGAAATTCGAATTTAGTTCAAACTTCTAAATTCATATAAATTCAACGTAGCTTTCAGTTGAAAAGATTTATATATGAAAAATGATCGGAAAAATGCAATATATCCATCTGTACCATTTTCATGCATGACAAACTAAGTTATACCTGCTGTATAACTGAAAACATATTAATGGCATTTAAATAACCACATGTGGAGTTTGAATTTGAATCTTGGATTCAAACCAACTCCATTAACACTACTAGTTGCATTAGCTCAAATCACATCATATTGCCATGTCACATTCATGCATCATATTGTTGCATTGCAATGATTGTGTTCTTCCTTGTTGCCGGTAATTGTCCCCTCTCGATGGCGTGGTTTGACGATGAGAGATGACACCGATGAAGAGCTATAATATCTTCAAGTGCGAGCAAGCAAAACCCCTTGTTCATTCGATACAATCCCACTCTCGCTCTTGCTCTCTTTCTTGCATTAGGACAACATCGATTCAATTTGTTACTTGCTGCGGTAGTTGAACCCTTTATCCTCTGCATGACTGTCATTGCCACGATGTATTAGATGAAACCCACTAGCATGAGTAGGAGGTTGTTTGAGCCTTGTTGTGCCTACTCATACATGCTTGTTTGTCATGCTACTGCTTAGAGTTGAGTCGGGTCGATTCATCGAGAATGAATGAGAGGTGTGTGAACATGTCCTCACGTGTGTGAGCTAAGTGTGTGTGAACACGATTTGGTAAAGGTATCGGTGAGAGCCATGTAGGAGTACATGGTGGGTTGTCTCATTGAAGCCGTCCTCGGGAACCGATTACGTGTTTGTGATCCATGATTCAGCTACTACCATACATTGGGCCTGAAATATGACCCGCTCGACTTCTTATTCACCTTGTCCTCATCCGAGGGAGTTGCAAGTAGTTCTGGTGTTTGTAGTATCTTGGAGGCCGTGCGATCTTGACCGTAAAGGGTGGGCTGTGATGCGTGAGCACGTGGCAGATGGCCAGGCGCCGATTGGTGTCACGGAACCTGTTCACATCGTTTGGGGCTGTGGCGAAACTTGGCCGGAACTCCTCATAGATGGAACCCAAATAGGCGATAAACCTGGACTAGAGACTTGAGTGTTTAGGTAGGTGTGGTCTACCCACGTCCTTTCGCTTGAAATCTTAGAGCACATATGGGTCTGAGGGACGCTAAGTGGTGAAACATGTGAAGAAGTACACCCTACTTGAGTTAACATCATCTATTCGAATAGCGTGTCCATGTTAAGGACTTGGGTTGCCTATAACGGTTCATAGACAAGTGAAAGTGGATACTCTAATCACATAAGATAAGTGTGAGTGCTATGGATGGCGTTCTCGTAGGGAGGCGGGGGCGGATCGTAGTGGTGTATTGATATGGTGAATATGTGGACTGCGTATGCATCACCTCAAAAGAGTTACTTGCGATGCGTAGTTTAGGATAGCCACGAGTCAAAGGCGGCTTCTGTTGTTAAACTCCACCATCCCTTTGTTGATGATGATGCATATGTAGTTGGATTACGATGTAAGTCTTCTTTGGTACATTTGTACTCACGTTTGCCTATTTTATGTTTTTTGAAGACTTGGTCTCACTAGTAGTTCCACGTGGACTTGACGTTTAGCTTGTTACCTCAGCTCGATCTTGTGCCCCGTGGTGGTAGATAGTCGGGGCTTCTAAGCCTTTTCATTTATGAGATGCGTACTCAGACATGTTAAACTAAAGCATGCTTTGATTTGTGCTTTCTGAATGTTGGGTCATGAGACCTATGTTTGTAATATCTGCTCCTCGGGCCTATTGAATAAATACTTGAGTCGTGAGAGTCATGTTGTGATGCCATGTTGTATTTGCACATGCTCGAGCATATTGTGTGTATGTTATTGAAATGCTTGTGCGTGTGGGATCTGACTATCTAGTTGTTTATCTTTAGTAGCCTCTCTTAGGAAATGTCTCCTAGTGTTTCCCTTTGAGCCATGGTAACACTCTTGCTCGGAGCAACAGGACTAGCGGCATGTGTCCCTTCTTCCGTTCACAATATACATCGCCGAAATATCGCAGCGTTGAATCTTGGAGTCTGTTAGCCGCTCTGACCGGTTTATCGAGTCTGCTTTAGCCAGTGCTGGCCGGAACTTACTGGCGATGACCGACATGTTCGATCTTTGGGTCATGGATGCACATCCAGCAAGTTTGTGCCACTTTGGGTTTCACTAAGCCATATCAGCCCGGAGCTCCTTATCATATGGATGCTATGACACTATCATATACGTGTGCCAAAAGCATAAGCGGTCGCGAAAGGTAAAGCGACACCAGGTAGAATACCGTGCGTGAGGCATAAAGTGATATGAGTTACATGCTAATCGATGTGGCATTGAGTCGAGGTCTGACAGCTTTAGTATCGAGCTTATTGCTGTGGGATTACCAAGCCAAGCTGGTGAAGTTGTGTCTAGAAATGCTTTAGTTATGTAAGGAAATTGATTGTGGGATGGAGCGTAAGGCTCTTTTTACTCCTTATACCTCATGGCCTTACGATCTGAGTCATCCTCTTCTCTTCTCACGGGGATTAAGAACTAGGCCTTCTCATCTATCTACTCGGGATGGCGTGTTACCAATCCATAGACTTATAAATTGTTAGTTTCAAATCCACTCAGTTTACTACTTCCATATGTTCATAGCTGTCGATCTCGAAACCTTGATATTGTGATATTAAGTGGCTATGCCACCATTTTTGTAACATGTCTCAATCTTTTGAGCATTTCGGCCGTTATCTTTGTCAAGTCATCGGGTTCCTAAATAGCAGAAGCATTTGCAAATCCCTTCCTCCGTTCGATGTTCCTTTGGGCAGATTAACCACTAATCGGTGAGTTGAGGTATTCTATTGCCTCGACATATATATTGGAATTATTATTATGACCCTAGGTGTCTTAGGGATCATCTAGTAATCTAGCCATGATTTGTATCGATGTGATGATTACGGCCTTCATTCGAAAGCATCATGATGCCATTTAGTAGTAGTATTCTACTCCGGGTTCTTGACCCAAGATTCACTTCACTTATCTCGTGTTGATAGTGTTGTTAGTTCCTTTAGGTTATTAGTAACCTTTGCAATAGTCCTCGAGGTCCGTGGTATATCGTTCTTCCAAATACCATGAACCATTCTTGGCGAGGAGTTCTTTTGAACCCAAGATCACAACCGAGTGCTCTTGATGAGTTCTCCATTTTATATTGTGACTCTGCCATTTCTACCTTTCGCATGGATTATCAGGAAGAAATTTGTTGAACTTGGTTCGACATACTAATCTATGCATCCACAACTCGAGAAAATCATATGTTCCTTTGAGTTGTTCCCCTTTAGTTGTATCGACCCGTCTATCGATTGATAGTCGGGGAGTAGGCGTGCGTTCGTTTATCGATGCCTATTACTCTAGTGGTCCGTCAAGTCATTCTATTCAGAATGACTAGGAGAAACAAACTCGATACCTTGTCCATTCGAGTTGGGTCAAAGCAATTGTGCTTAGCGGATCAAAATGCTAATCCAGCTTTTGTTCCGTTCTACCTTGGAGTATTACCATCTTTATATCAAGAATGTCATGGGAATTGCACACCAGCCTCTGAACTCTTGATCTGATGATACTTCTAGCCCTCATTATTCATTTCTCGGTCCCGATGTTGTTGCAAGCTGGAATAGACAAGTAGATAAGTGATGTGTAAATCTATACTCCTAGCAACTCGTTGCTTGGTAGTTAAGGACAATAATTTCATTCTTAGCATGTTGGTTCGGAATCACCATCCTAGAATAGATTGTGCTACCTAGTCCTTATTTCCGGTGCACTCTTTGATCAATGAGTTAGGATTGTGCCAATCCTCGCTCTTGTGATCATATCGTCTTGCTACATTTAAGATTGTTCTCGAGCTTAATAACATATCGGTGGTTTGTGATTCTCAATTTCTTCTCGGAGGTATCACCGAGGATGTCACTGACATATATTGAGCTCGTGATCAAGTTAGTTTGAAACCATCCTTTTCTCCAGAATCCGTGTTGGATACCCTGAGCTGGTTGGTTAAATTGACAACAACTTGGAGAGTTGGGGATAAAAGCTGCGACTTAGTTCATGTTAGGGATATCTTGTGTGTGTGTTGAAAGATGATATCCTCATCAATTGATCCTCGAGGCGTTATTGGAGCTATTGTCTTGCCAAAACTTTGATTTGAGTGTGGGCCATTCTCAAATCAAATCGGAACAACGATGTTAGTAATGTTGTCTTCTGGCGTGGATTTTCCTTGAGCATACACCATTATGTCTTTTGAATTACGACCAATACTATTCCTTGTTCACATAGTTGTAGAATTCCATCTCCATGGAATCTTGGATGAATTGTTGTTGAGCCCGCCGACAACACCTTATCTCCTCCATGATTTTGTTGAACATTAAGTTAGTGTTGGAAACTTTATGCATTGCCTTCATGCTCCGTTCATGAGGTATATGTTCGGATGAAAGTGACTTTCTCTAATTCCACGGTACTTGGTGTAAGTTACCGTGTGAATTCGATAAAGTCAATGTTACTTCCTTGGAATCATCCCAAGTTAGTCACACATGTGCAAAGTATACTATGGTTTGGTAGATTAATTACCTCCTCCATATGTATTCCGTAGCACACCAAACCTTGATTGATTTGTTCAAGAAAAAGTTCCTTCTTAAGAATCATGACTTATGCAGGACTTCAATATATGTAATGATGGTTCCCCTCTTGAACTCGGTAGTGTTTTATCATAAGACTATTATGTGGTCATTTTTGTCTTGGACATCATGTTCACATGTTTGTAGCAGAACCAGCTCATGTTTTGGAGCTTACTATCATAGTTCATTCCCGAGAATCTTGCAAGCGTTATCTATGGATTGTGTTGCAAACTTTCATTTTTTCTAGACTCGATGAGTCTAGATTATTCGACACCAACGGATCGAACCTCGGTAGGATATGATGGTTGGAACATTCCCAAATTATATTATTGGTCTCTCTGGCAGCCAGTAAAATGGATGTAGTGGTCAACACACAGCAGGAAGACCTATTATTGTATCTTGATTGAAGAAGTTGGCCACCTCTCCATAAGGACTTGTAAATTATTCTACTTGTGTACCTTATGATTTTGTGCTCCAGTCAGACACTTGATGTTCTGAATATCAGACCATATCTATGGATGGGATCGCTAGTACATCAGAGAGAACGTATAAGCCAGTGCTAAATGTCTCGATTCGATCTTCGATTTGTTCCCCACAGCCTCGCTAAGGTGAAATCACGAGAAGGTGTTGTCTTTCTTTGCATCTGCATTGACCATCACTATTCATCATGGTGGTATGTTGTGTGCTGGGATCCTTGACCGCGGATGTTGGTAAAATCTTGATGAATATGAAATGCTCAAGTTCTTGAGCACAGCATAAGCTCTAGGTTTTATTATCGGCATTAATTGCATAGTGCTCTCGGTTTCCCGGTTATGCTATAGCATTCACGGAATCACCCTTTGCTGTTGAGTTTCCCCCGATTATAGAATCACTCCCGCATTTGTGTTTTGTTCCCGACTTGCACAAATCATTATGCCATCTATCTTGGGTTCCATCCATTTCCGATGATAAGCAAAATCATCCTTTATTTGTCTTGACAAGCTAATATAACGCCCTCGATCGGCTATATCTCCCGCGTGTAGAAGCCCGACTTAGAAAGCATAACGCATTGAAAGCAATGTCGCAAGTGAGGTAATCTTCACACAATCCATGTAATACATAAGGGGAAAATACATAGTTGGCTTACGGTCGGCCTTCACACAATTACATGAATAAAGCATTACATCATCCGGATACAAGGTCCGACTACGAACCAAATAAAGAAGAACAACCCACATAAACACAAATCCCGAATCGCTAGCGGGCTCCACTACTAATCGTCACGGAAAGGAAACATAATGACCAAGTGCCTCATCATATTCACTTTAGCTCAGTTAGCCATCATTTTAGCATCACCGGTACTGCATCTGTTTGGTAGAATCTCGGCCACGGGGACTCAACAATCTCACACATGAGATCAAGACTATTTGAAGCAAGGGAAGGCTGGTGTCAAGGAGGAGCTGCTGGCGCTAGCATATATGGTGGCTACAACGCAAAGAAGGCGAGAGAAGCAAAGGCGCGGTCGTGAAGCTATTTGCGATCAAGTGATCGACTACTTACGTCGAGCATAACTCCAACACAGTGTTCACTTCCCGACTCCGGAGAAGAGACCATCCGGTTACATACAGTTGATGTATTTTAATTAAAGGTCAACCGGGTTTTCTACAACCGGACATTAACAAATTCCCATCTGCCTCATAACGCGGGCACGGCTTTGAAGATAATACCTGCGGTGTCCCAACAACCCATCACAAGCTCTCACGGTCGTGAAGGAATAAACCTTCACCCAAGACTCGTCAGACTCGGTATCGGTACATCAAGACATTTAGACAATGGTAAAACTAAACCAGCAAACCGCCCGATTGTGCAAACAAATCGATAGGGCTGCACATATCTCGTTCTCGGGGCACATCCGGATAAGTCAAGCTACAGTAAAACCAGCCTCGGTTTCCTCGTGGTGGCCCATGAGCTGCTTCGGTTGGGACCAACTTTTCGAAGGAGCACGGCCGGGGGCTAAAATAAAGATGACCCTCGGGCTCGCGAAAAGGGAAAAAGGGTGTAGGTGGCAAATGGTAAAACCAAGGTTGGGCCTTCTGGAGGTTTATTCAGCGAACTGTCTGGGGTCCCATAAATCACCCGACCAGCGTGAGCATAAAATCAAGGAACATAACACGGTATGTGGAAACTAGGGTGGCAAAGAGTGGAACAAAACACCAGGCATAAGGCCGAGCCTTCCACCCTTTACCAAGTATATAGATGCATTAATTAAAACAATAGATATTGTGATATCCCAAAATATCCGTGTTCCAACAAGGAACAAACTTCATCTTCACTGACTAACAGCGCTATAAGAGAAATGGCAAAGCGGTAACATAGCCAAACAACGGTTTGCTAGGACATGGATGGTTAGAGGTTGACATGGCAATATGGGTGGCATGATATAGCAAGTGGTAGGTATGCAGCTTGGCCGGAAGTGCCTGCGTGCGTCCGTCGCTTTTCGCCGCCAAATTTAGATAAGGATCCTCCGCACCCCACGACCGCCCAACTGCCCAGCATACTTGGATCCGTGAACTTCCTATACAATGAAAGGGCTTTCAGCCGCAATGTCTCCGGCCTGACGCAGCTCCTCCTTTATAGCCCGCATTGCAGAACGGGCATCCTTGGCTTCGGCGGTGGCCTTCTTCAGGTCCTCTTACTCCGCTTGGCGTTCTCTTTCAAGAACCTCATAGCGGTCGGTAGCATCTTTCAGTTTCACGACCATTTTGGCCATCTCCTCCCTGCTTCGGCAGTGAGCAGCCTTTTCGGCTTTCAGCTCCTCGGCTGCCTTCGAGGCAGCCGCATCACTTTTTCTGGCTTGCTCCTTAGCTCGAGCAAGCTCTACCCGAAGGTCCTCCATAGCAGCGGCGCCATCTGCATCAAGCATACATGTTGTAAGGTGTGGGCATCAGCTCCCTTACCTGTTGACCGCGGAGAAACCACCTACCTTGTGACTCGTCAAGTCGTCTATTGACCAGCGCGATGTCCGCATCCGCAACATCGAGTTGCCGCTTCAGTTCGGCAACTCTATCAGTCCGGCTGGCCACCAAACGTTCCGCCACCTACATAGGAAAGGCAACATTTTATAACTAAGATTATGATCCTCGGCACGCTGTCGCTTCCGACAACATACCGAGTCTCAGGGGCTACTATCTATACAGGGCGCACTCTATGTGCAAAACTGTCAAAAGGTATGTCATTTTTTGCGTACCTGAAACCCCGTCAATAAACTTCGGACGGCGTCATGCAACCCGCTCTCAGCGGATGAAATCCTTTCAATCACCGTACTCATTAATGTACGGTGATCTTCTGAGATAGACGCCCTCTCGAGCAGATCCTTCAGCTCCACCGGCCGTACACCAGTTGGTGCCGAACTCTCCGGCCCCGCCGGACTCGGGGAGACCCTCCGTGACGACACCTCAGGGTCGTCCGCCCCTGCGGTGTGGCGAGATGGGCGTTCGCTCTCCATCATCTCCGGACGAAGGTCCCCCGAAGATGAGCTCTGCTGAGAAGGGCTGAGATCCGAACTACAAGGTAAGAACTTCGGTTATCCTCAGAAATAAAAACAGGGATGTCCCTTATTACAAAACTCCCCTTTTTCTACTTACAGCATTGGAGGGCTGATTCCTTGGGGAAATAGTGCGGCCGAGGCTTCTCTGGCCTTGAGACCCTCCGATGAAGATTTCTTCCCCGCTTTGAGGCCTTGGCCTCCGGATCTTCGGAAGCGGTCCTCTTCTCTCCCTGGAGGGACGGATTCTTGATCCCCCCTTTCTTGAGAGCCTCCTTAGCAGAGGCGGTAGCTTTCCTGTTTTCCCCTTCTCCCTCTTCTGAAGGCGCAACCTCCAGCATCTTGACTAACACGGGATCCGGCGTGGTCTCCGAGAGGGGGGCCGGACACCGTATCAGCTTTGCTTGCACTATCCACTCCTGTTCAAGGGATAGCTGGTTAAAAGGCAAATCCATTATAAATAGACGTACGGTATGTCCGGACACAGGTCTACTTACTTGAGTATCCGGGCGATTGCAGCTTAGGCCGGCATCCTCGGTCAAGTCCGGACACATCTCTTGTGATCCGAAGAACAGTTCATACATCTCCACAAGCGTCATACCCATGAAGTGTTGAAGAGCTCGCGGTCCCTCCGGATTGAATTCCCAGACGGAGGCGGCGTTTTGAGGCGTATACGCGAATCAGCATAACCTCGTCGCTCTGACCAGATTGATCTCCCTCTCACGGAGGTCTCGAATCCGCCTGCGATATTGGTACATCCTTGGGCGGCCCCAGCCAAGCACTTTGTTGACCCATGACGCTAGCCGTTGTGGAGGGCCAGCGAAAAGGCGGCGACGCACCTACCGCTGCCCACAGGAGCGGTGATATAGAACCACTCCTGTTGCCTGGCAAGCCGAGCTCCTCTTGAAAAGAGCCCTCGGCCATGGAGCATCGGGCCTCTTACTTAGAACCGCCCTCCTTTCTGCCTGCCCCTCGATCATCTTGGCTCCACGTTGAAGGTCTTGAGCCACAAACCAAGTGAGGGTAGTGCGGAGGAAGGCTTCGCAGAACAACAATGAGCGATGAGATGTGGAGGATGGACTCGGGAGCCAAGTCATGGAATTCCAGCCATAGTAAAACATGAGACCTCTCACGAAGGGATCCATCGGAAGCCTAAACCCCGACGGAGGTGAGACACGAACACACACTCTCACCAGGCTCGGGTGGGAATGACTTGCCCTTGGGCAGGCAACCTATCGTAATCTCGTAGGTTAAGTACTGGCGTCTCTCGCTTTAGCACGTCCTCTTCCGTGGCGGAAGAGGACATCCACCGCCTCAGAGTCGAGCGGACATTGTCGAAGGTCCGGCACCGAATCTGGAGCCTTGGGTGTTGGAACTCGGGGCGAGGGGCGGATTCGATTGAGGATTGAAGAAAAGGAACGGGCCTTGGTCTCATTATAAAGAGGGAGAATACTAGGAGCCGTCCCCGTGACCGTTTGAAACTCGCCTTCGATGGAGGGGACGTGGCAACGGGCCCGGTTGGGTTACCCACGTCCGTATTGATTTGAATCCCGGAATAAGGGGACACAATCTCTGCTTCGACAAGATGTGCCAAGGAAACCGCCTCGCTAAACGCGCTGAGGTGGAATAATAAAAACGATTCGAGTAAAGGCTTGGTTGTGGTGTGACGTCACGCCACAAAATACGTCAGCAGATTGAACTTGTGTAAATATTATTCTCTCTACGGTGGTACGTGGAATTTATTTTGCAGAGCCGGACACTATCTTGGTGTTCACAATCTTCTATGAATTATTCAGAGGAGGAACCTGCGTTGCAATGCCAAGACAATATCGCGCCCGGACTCGTTGTCATTGAAGCCCGGTTCGTGGGCTCCGAGGAGTCCTGGACTAGGGGTGTCCGGATAGCGAACTATCATCATTGGCGGACTCCAAGACAATGAAGATACAAGATTGAAGACTCCGTCCGTGTCCGGATGGGACTTTCCTTGGCGTGGAAGGCAAGCTTGGCAATACGGATATGTAGATCTCCTACCATTGTAACAGACTACTGTAACCCTAGCCCTCTCCGTGTCTATGTAAACCGGAGGGTTTTAGTCCATAGGACTAACAACAATCATACCATAGGCTAGCTTCTAGGGTTTAGCCTCCTTGATCTCGTGGTAGATCCACTCTTGTACTACCCATATCATCAATATCAATCAAGCAGGAGTAGGGTTTTACCTCCATCGAGAGGGCCCGAACCTGGGTAAAAACATCGTGTCCCTTGTCTCCTGTTACCATCCGCCTAGATGCACAGTTCGGGACCCCCTACCCGAGATCCGCCAGTTTTGACACCGACAGGGGTGTTTGCAAAAAGGCGCATTTTCACACTTAATCCAACGTCTTGGTCCTGTAAAGGAGGTGATAGCGTAACAAACTAGGCAACCGGACTATAATGCTTTATTACTTTCACTTAGCCATAGGAGTTCGACGGCGGGGCTACTATATAGCCCCTGGGGGCACCGCGCTCTCGAACTTGGGGCGCCAGATGTGCTCGATCGAAGCGGTCCTTCGTTAATCTTGGAGGAATTCTAAACATTCCGATGGTCCATCAAGTAGTCGACGGTCTCGCTATATCATGACAGTTTTGGCTTTCTCATCGAGGTGCTCACCGGCCGAACCGTAGCACAATCGCAGAGTTCTCCTGGTGCCGCGTTAGCGATAGAGCGAACGTAAGGCAGAAACACGTGAGTCGGGCAAACCCAACATTTGACCAAAGACATGATTCGAGCTGATGCATATAAGACCTAACTCGAGACGCCGAACACTCCCTAAGGTATTCGGTCTTTATGAAAATAGGCGGAACAATGCCCTAAGCCCCTAGTGTCCAGGTACGCGCAAAAATTTCTGACGCGGCCAATGCCAAAGCGCCAGCCTCCTCCTCGGTTGTAGCAGAAAACCGAGGGATGTGTAACAATAAGAGACAGTAAAAAAGGATTACGCAGGGTCTTAATCTGAAAAGAATCCTTGCAACGGTTCCCATCGCACGCCTCTGCCCGGTGTCTCCGTTGTGCCGTATCCTGGACGGGTGTAGCACGGTGTTCATCTCAAAAGAGAAAGAACTTAGTTGGGAAAAGAAGATCGTGCAAAAGTGTATCTTAAAAGAAATGCAGTATGATTCAAAAATGAATAACACCGAGCTCTATTGTCTCTTGTTGTACATGTGTGGAGCCCTTGTAGGGGTACAGCGGCTAGTAAGCCCTTGTTTATTTATACCGACTCGCTTAACCGTGTCCGGGGTCTGAATGACCTGTTTAGGTGCTTTGATCAGCAAAGCCGGATTAGTGCGTGGCTGTCAAGGCGCTCTCACGTTCTTCGTATTCGAGGAACACTCGAAGTTTGCCTTTAATGAGATGATGTCGTGGACCGGCATTTTAAGTGTAAGAGATGCGTGTCACGGTATTATGTTAAAGCGGGCGAAAGCTTTATGTCCCAATAGTGCTTGATAGCTACTTTTAAATGGGGCGATGTGGAAGACCAACTTTTCGCGATGGAAGTTGTCGGATGAGCCGAACACAACTTCTAGTAGTAGGGAGCTCGTACAATGGGCATATTGGCCTGGCATCACTCCTTTAAAGGAAGTGTTGCTATGGCAAATTTTGGTTGGGTCTATCCCCATTTTGTGGATTGTGTCCTGATATAGCAGGTTTAGATCACTACCGCCGTCCATTAGGACTTCTCTGAATTGGAGTCCGTCGATTATAGGGTCTAATATCAGGGCAGTCCATCCTGCATTCCGGATACTTCCGGAGTAATCCTGATTATCAAAGGTGATTGGTATTGACAACCAATGTCGGGACTTCATCGGGATAGACCGTGTGGCGCGTATTTCAATGGGCGCCGCTCTATTTTTCCCTGTTGTCACTTGAAGTGAGTTTACTGTTTTGACCTCTTGTGGGAAATTCTTATGTTTTCCGGTGCTCTGCTTGTGGGGTTCGTCATCGTCCTTGCTTGGTGTGTCAAGCCCCTTATGTTCAGCGTTAAGTCGGCCGGACTGTTTGAAGATCCAACAATCTCTATGGGTATGGTTTGCGTGCTTCCGTGAGTCTTGTGGATTTGGCATATCTTGTCCAAGATTTTGTTTAGGTTGGATAGCTCGTCGCTGTTGTCCTTAAGAGGTAGTTTTTTGTTGTTTTGCCGAGCACTTTTGAATCCGGCGTTCACCGTCGTGCTCTTCGGACTGTTTCCTTGGTCGGCGGTGGTCCTTGCTGCGTCGTGGTTTCCGTTTCCATCCACGACCTCGGATGTTCTTGGAGTCGCTGGTGCGCGTCTTGCCAACCAACTATCCTCTCCCGCATAAGCGGGTCATGAGGCTTGTTAGTGCAGCCATTGTTCTCGGCTTTTCTTGGCCAAGGTTTCAAGAGCCATTCGCTCCTGACGTTGTGTTTGAAAGCTGCTAAGGCTTGGCGTCCGGACAGCCGACTATCTCGTTCTTTTAGTGAGGAACCTGTTCGAAATTTGCGGGCTGACTCTCCGGCTGTTGCGTTATGTGAATTAAATCGCTCAGATCCGGAGGGCGGACATAAGTCCCCGAAAGTTTGCAAACGCATCCTCGAGCTCTTCCCAACTTCCAATGGTATTTTCCGGGAGGCTTTTGAGCCAATGCCGGGATGGCCCTTTGAGCTTGAGGGGTAAGTATTTTATGGCGTGGAGGTCATCTCCTCTAGCCATGTGTATATGTAGGATGTAATCCTCAATCCAGACTCCAGGGTCTATTGTTCCGTCGTATGCCTCTATGTTTACGGGCTTGAATCCACCGAAATTCATGATCCAAAGACCTCATCGGTGAAACATAGGGGGTGTGCGGCGCCCCTGTATTTGGGTGTGCCGTGATGTTCGAGTACTCGACGTGTTGCATTGCTTTCTAGAGCTTGCTTTCTTGGCCCATAGATAGACCTGACTGGGCCATCCTTTTGGTGCGGATCCTTATGCGGATCGCGTGTTGGCTTGTGTTCGCGCCGCTTGTCGCCTATGTTTGCCATGTGGTCGTCTATCCAACCGGCGGCCTCTTTGTTCTTTGATCGTGGGAGCTCTATGGCCTCCTCGTCAAATTCGGCGATAGTTTGCGCTTGGTAGCTTTTTGTTTGGCGACTATCTGTGACACCACAAAATTTTGACCTTGTTTTATTAATTAAAATTTTGCCAGAAATTAAAACTTTTATTTTACGGGATCCCTTTGATTTTGAAACTTTTTCTCCTTGCTATTGTGAAGTTTTCCCCAGAGAAGACTTTTCAAATATGTATTGGACTTGTTTAACCTCTCAAGAAAAACTTTTCTTTTATTTAGTAGAACTAATTACATAATTAATTTGCTTGATCTTTATTTTCTTGAAAAAATGGTTTTTAAGGTTATATGGCCATATTTGAACTACAACCATTTGATATATTTATCTAAAAATCCAACCAAAATTTGGAGATGTCATGTGATGTTTTTAAATCACTTTTATACAAAAATATCTTTTATTCTTGAAATATTTTGAGCTCTACACCCAATTTTCTTCTCTGGTCCACAGAGCAACTTTGCACTACAACCCTTTTAAATAATTCTTTCTAGCCTCCACCAAAATTATGGGATGTCAGTAGGAGCATATTATTCCACTTTGTGCAAAAACCCATTTATGTTCTTTGAAAAAATTGAGTGAATCATCCTCTTTTTTATTCTGGTCTAACTTGATGATTTGTACTGCAACCATCTTCTAACTTGCTCCTTTACCAATGATCTTTCTCCTGCTTGTACTAGACCTTACCAAACCCCTAATTCCAAGAGAGTGAACCCATTGGAGTAGTTTTAGTCCATGAAACCATATACTTTTCTTTCTGACCAGATTTGGTTTTCTCAAAGTTTTGCACTAACAAGTTTCAAAATTTGGCCAACTAACCTTACCACCATCTCAAGCTTCTAAAGAGACCTTGATCTGAAGTTTAGGGCCACTCCAAGAATAGCCTAGGTGCCTTTGGCATTTTGACAAACACCTAGAGTGCGTGGACTGAATTGGCATGATCTCAAGTCTACACTATGAACTTGCACCTCTGATCAAACAAGCATTTCCACTAGACTCCCGCCACTCCTAACCTAGATCGGTAAATGCCAGCCTCACCCAAGCTCAGAGCATGCTCGGCATTACGCCGAAAGCACGCCCGTGCGCCCAGAGCGAACGAGCGTGCGTTTAACACGCATCGATGCCGAGCCGACACGCTGGCCCCCACGGTTTTGTCCCGCTCTGCAGCACCACGCGACGCGCTCCCCTTCTCACCGCAACACGCCAAGCCGCCCCTCGCCACACCCCGGCAGGCCAAGAGCTAGCCGCCGTGGCTGCCCGACAGCCTCTGCTCCGTTCAGCGCCGCCCAAGCCACCCCGGCTTGCCACCTGGCCCCTAGCACAGCTCGAGCTCATCCTCAACCTTGTCCGCAATCCCTCGTCGCGCCACGCCGCCTGCAGAGCAAGACGGCGGTCGCCGACGTTTCATCTTCGCCATCGTCGGAACCGACCCGAAGCGCTATTTAAGGAGGCCCCGAGCACGCCCGTTCGCAGCGGCCTCAAGACACTCCCCAAAGTCACATCCCAAGTTCGCCTGACCTATGCTAGCTTCCATGTGTGCATCATGTTTAAATTCAAATGAAATTTGAATTGAGGAATTTTCAAAAGCCTCAGAAAACCTCTAAAAATAACCAACATTTAATTCTTCTCAAATGAATCCAAGAAAATGTTCCTGCTATTCTATAGAAATATTGGTAAGAGGTAAAATTCAAACCAATATTTTTGGAGTCATAGAAATATTTGTTTTGGCCATTTGAATTAATTCAATAACTATTTGCATTGGATATATATTTTATATATAATTAATATATGTCCAATAAATCTGAACATTTTATGTGGTTTGGTATATTTTAGTTCTAGCCACATAATTATTTTCAGGATTTTATAAAATGGTTTAGTATTTTGCTAAACCAAAACAAAACAGAACAAAATAGAAAAATGAAACTAATAGAGAGAGAGAGAGATTACACAGCGCTTACTGGCCGACCTATTCAGTAGCAGCCCACCGCCCCGCCTCCTGCTTCGCCCAGCCCACCACCGCCTGGCTCCTGTCGCCTTCCTCCTCAAGGCCAGAGGGGCGGCGCGGCGTGCGGCGTGGCCACACGCCGCCACCTCCTCCCCGCTGGCTGCCTCCTCCTTCTCTGGGCGCCCCGCAACGCCACGCCCCCGACCCTCTCACTCATCCCCGAGGCCCTTCTCCCCTCGCTTCCTCTCTCTCAACCCGAAGCGCCACCCGTCGCCGCTGCTGCCACCGCGCCATCGCCACCCCTCGCCTCGCCGGTGCCTCGGAAGAACCGCGCGCCTTCTTCTTCGTCTCCACCAACCCGTGGACGCCGAAGCCCGTAGCACCGTCCTCGCCGTCGTCTTCTTCCTCCGGACGCCGGAGATCGGCTTCATCGTTCCGCCGCACTGCACCTTCCCGAGCACGCCGAGGCCACCTCTGCACTTGCCGTGAGCCCCTCTTCCTCCTCCCTCTTCTCTCAAGCTCGCGCTCGTCCCCTAGCTTCGTTTTGCTCCTCGGCCGAGAGCATCTCGCCGCGGGCCATGGCATAGCCGTCGCCATAGCCGCACAAGCTCGCAATCGAAGCGCACCACGTGCTCAAGACGTTCCCGTGAGTCGATCGCGACCACCGCGACTCGCTGTCGTTCCTGATCGCTTAATCCGCCGTGCACGAACTCCGCCACCGCACTTCCTTCGCCGCCGTCGTTCGGTCCTCTCGGCGCGGTAGCCACGCTCCGTTGGATGCGGACGAGACCAGATCTCGCCAAGCCAAAGCGCCGCTTATTTGGTCGCGGAGGGCGAAACCCGACGCCCTCGCCGTCTCGGCTCCGCCGGCGATGAGCCACGGGTCAACTCCGCGAGTTGACCCGGTTTGACTAAGCCGGCGTGGCGGCAATTAGCCACTAACCACCGCACCGTGTCACGCATACCGGCCCCACCCCTAACTAACGGCTAACTAAAATAGATTAAGTTTAATCTAATTACAAGGGCCCCACGCCCGCTTTTGACCGTGCCGACGTGGCCGCTGATCGGCCCACACGTCGCCGCACTAACCAGCCCGATCAGCGACCAAAGGACCCCATCGTCAGGTTTGACTAGCAGCGAGGTGTCTGTTGACCTCTTGACGTCATAGTGACGAAATGCTGACGCAATTAACCATTTTCTAGATTTAAAATATTCAGGAAATTCCAGAATTTAGTTCAAACTTCTAAAATTCATATAAATTCAACCGTAGCTCAGATTGAAAAGATTTATATATGAAAAATGATCAGAAAAATGCAATATATCCATCTGTACCATTTTCATGCATGACAAACTAAGTTATACCTGCTGTATAACTGAAAACATGTTAATGGCATTTAAATAACCACATGTGGAGTTTGAATTTGAATCTTGGATTCAAACCAACTCCATTTAACTTGCTACTAGTTGCATTAGCTCAAATCACATCATATTGCCATGTCACATTCATGCATCATATTGTTGCATTGCAATGATTGTGTTCTTCCTTGTTTGCCGGTAATTGTCCCCTCTCGATAGACGTGGTTTCGACGATGAGATCGATGACACCGATGAAGAGCTATAATATCTTCAGAAGTGCGAGGCAAGCAAAACCCCTTGTTCATTCCGACACAATCCCACTCTCTCGCTCCTGCTCTCTTTCTTGCATTAGGACAACATCGATTCAACTGTTACTTGCTGCGGTAGTTGAACCCTTTATCCTCTGCATGACTGTCATTGCCACGAAATTAGATGAAACCCACTAGCATGAGTAGGAGTTGTTTGAGCCTTGTTGTGCCTACTCATACATGCTTGTTTGTCATGCCTGCTCTTGCTTAGAGTTGAGTCGTCCGATTCATCGAGAATGAATCGAGGTGTGTGAACATGTCCTCTTGTGTGTGAGCTAAGTGTGTGAACACGATTTGGTAAAGGTATCGGTGAGAGGCCATGTAGGAGTACATGGTGGGTTGTCTCATTGAAGCCGTCCTCGGGAACCGAGTTCTGTGTTTGTGATCCATGATTCAGCTACTACCATACATTGGGCCTGAAATATGACCCCGCCGACTTCTTATTCACCCTTGTCCTCTGTCCGGAGTTGCAAGTAGTTTAAGTGTTTGTAGTATCTTGGAGGCCGTCTTGCAAATCTTGACCGTAGGGGTGGGCTGTGATGCGGTAGGCACGTGGCAGGAGTAAACCGGCGCCTGATTGGTGTCACGGAACCCTGCTCACATCGTTTGGGGCTGTGAGCGAAACTTGGCGGAACTCCTCATAGATGGAACCCAAATAGGCGATAAACCTGGACTAGAGACTTGAGTGTTTAGGTAGGTCGTGGTCTACACCCACGTCGGCTTTAAACTGAAGTCTGCCGAGCACATGTCGTGTCTGCGGCGCTAAGTGGTGGAAACATGTATGAAGAAGTACACCCCTGCAGGGTTAACATCATCTATTCGAATAGCCGTGTCCGCGGTAAAGGACTTCTGGGTTGCCTATAACAGTTCATAGACAAGTGAAAGTGGATACTCTAAAATACGCAAGATAAGTGTGAGTGCTATGGATGGCGTTCTCGTAGGGAGACGGGAGCGGATCCGTAGTGGTGTATTGATATGGTGAATATGTGGACTCGTGTGCGCCACCTCAAAAGAGTTACTTGCAGTCGTAGTTTAGGATAGCCACCGAGTCAAAGCTGGCTTGCTGCTGTTAAACTCCACCATCCCTTTGTTGATGATGATGCATATGTAGTTAGTTACGATGTAAGTCTTCTTTGGGTACATTTGTACTCACGTTTGCCTATTTTATGTTTTTGCAGAGACTTGGTCTCACTAGTAGTTCCACGTGGACTTGACGTTTAGCTTGTTACCTCAGCTACGATCTTGTGCCCCGGCAGATCTCGTAGATAGTCGGGGCTTCTAAGCCTTTTTCATTTGTAGATGTACGTACTCGGACATGTTAAGCTTCGCTTGTGCTTTGATTTGTATGCTCAATGTTGGGTCATGAGACCTATGTTTGTAATATCTCGCTCCTCGGGCCTATTGAATAAATACTTGAGTCGTGAGTCATGTTGTGATGCCATGTTGTATTTGCACATATCGAGCATATTGTGTGTATGTTATTGAAATGCTTGGCGTGTGGGATCGACTATCTAGTTGTTTATCTTTAGTAGCCTCTCTTACGGAAATGTCTCCTAGTGTTTCCACCGAGCCATGGTAGCTTGCTACTGCTCACTAACGCTTAGGCTAGCCGGCATGTGTCCTTCTTCGTTCTGTATCTGTCTTCGGGAAATGTCACGCGTTGAATCTTGGAGTCTGTTAGCCCGCTTCAGCCCGGTTTATCGAGTCTGCTAGCCCGGTGCTACAGCCGGAACTTACTCGCGATGACCGACATGTTCGATCTTTGGGTCATGGATGCCTGTCCTCGTAAGTTTGTGCCACTTTGGGTTTACGACTAGCCATGTCAGCCGGGCTCCTTATCATATGGATGCTAGCGACACTATCATATCGTGTGCCAAAAGGCATAAACGGTCCCGGCAAAGGTAAGCGACACCGTGGGAATACCGTGCGTGAGGCCGCAAAGTGATATGAGGTGTTACATGCTAGATCGATGTGGCATTGAGTCGGGTCTGACAGCTTTGGTATCAGAGCTTGACTGCCTGTAGGATTACCAAGCCAAACTGGTCGAAGTTGTGTCTAGAAATGCTTTAGTTATGTAAGGGAATTGATTGTGGGATGGAACGTAAGGCTCTTTTTACTCCTTATACCTCATGGCCTTCTGATCTGAGTCATCCTCTTCTCTTCTACGGGGATTAAGAACTAGGCCTTCTCATCTATCTATCAGGATGACGTGTTACCAATCCATAGACTTATAGAATTGTTAGTTTCAAATCCCAGCTCAGTTTTACTACTTCCATATGTTCATAACTGTCGATCTCGAAACCTTGATATTGTGATATTAAGTGGCTATGCCACCATTTTTGTAGCATGTCTCCAATCTTTTGAGCATTTACAGCCGTTATGCTGTCCGAGTCATCCCAGGTTCCTAAATAGTCTGAAGCATTTGCAAAATCCCTTCCTCCCGTTCCGATGTTCCTTTGGGCCAGATTAACCACACTAATCGGTGAGTTGAGGTATTCTATTGCCTCGACATATATGTTGGAATTATTATTATGACCCTAGGTGTCTTAGGGGATCATCTAGTAATCTAGCCATGATTTGTATCCCAGTGTGATGATTCTGGCCTTCATTCTCGAAAGCATCCCGTGATGCCATTTAGTAGTAGGTATTCTACTCCTGGGTTCTTGACCCAAGATTCACTTCACTTATCTCGTGTTGATAGTGTTGTTAGTTCCTTTAGGTTATTAGTAACCTTTGCAATAGTCCTCGAGGTCCGTGGTATATCGTTCTTCCAAATACCATGAACCATTCTTGGCAGGAGTTCTTTTGAACCCAAAGATCACAACCAGAGTGCTCTTGATGAGTTCTCCATTTTATATTGTGACTCTGCCATTTCTACCTTTCCGCATGGATTATCCGGAAGAAATTTGTTGAACTTGGTTCGACATACTAATCTATGCATCCACAACTCAGAAAATCATATGTTCCTTTGAGTTGTTCCCCTTTAGTTGTATCCTGACCTTCGTCTATCGATTGATAGTCAGGAGTAGGCGTGCGTTCGTTTATCGATGCCTATTACTCTAGTGGTCCGTCAAGTCATTCTATTCCAGAATGACTAGGAGAAACAAACTCCAGTACCTTGTCCATTCCCAGGATTGGGTCAAAGCAATTGTACTTCGCAGATCAAAATGCTAATCCAGCTTTTGTTCCGTTCTACCTTGGAGTATTACCATCTTTATATCAAGAATGTCATGGGAATTGCACACCAGCCTACGAACTCTTGATACAGTGATACTTCTCGCCCTCATTATTCATTTCTCGGTCCCGTGTTGTTGCAACCGGAATACCGACAAGTGAATCGTGATGTGTGAAATCTATACTCCTAGCAACTCCGTTGCTTGGTAGTTAAAGGACAATAATTTCATTCTTAGCATGTTGGTTCAGAATCACCATCCTAAGATAGATTGTGCTACCTAGTCCTTATTTCCGGTGCACTCTTTGATCAATGAGTTAGGATTGTGCCAATCCCTCGCTCTTGTGATCATATCGTCTTGCCCTGAAATTTAAGATTGTTCTCGAGCTTAATAACATATCGGTGGTTTGTGATTCTCCGAATTTCTTCTCGGAGGTATCACCAGGATGTCACCTGACCGCTATGTTGAGCTCGTGATCAAGTTGGTTTTCGAAACCATCCTTTTCTCCAAGAATCCGTGTTGGATACCCCTGAGCTGGTTGGTTAAGCTGAACAACAACTTGGAGAGTTGGGGGATAAAAGCTGCCTGACTTAGTTCATGTTAAGGGATATCTTGTGTGTGTGTTGAAGAAAGATGATATCCTCATCAATTGATCCTCGAGGCCAGTTGTTGGAGCTATTGTCTTGCCAAAACTTTGATTTGAGTGTGGGCCATTCTCAAATCAAATCAGAACCAACGATGTTCGTAATGTTGTCTTACGCGTGGATTTTCCTTGAGCATACACCATTATGTCTTTTGGGTCTGACCAATACTATTCCCTTGTTCACATAGTTATGGAATTCCATCTCCATGGGAATCTGGATGAATTGTTGTTGAGCCCATCGACAACACCCTTATCTCCTCCATGATTTTGTTGAACATTAAGTTAGTGTTGGAAACTTTGTAAGCATTGCCTTCATGCTCCGTTCATGAGGTATATGTTCGGATGAAAGAAGTGACTTTCTCTAATTCACGGTACTTGGTGTAAGTTGCCGCCGTGAATTCGATAAAGTCAATGTTACTTCCTTGGAATCATCCCAAGTTAGTCACACATGTGCAAAGTATACTATGGTTTGGTAGATTAATTACCTCCACTCCATATGTATTCCGTAGCACACCAAGCCACTGATTGATTTGTTCAAGAAAAAGAAGTTCCTTCTTAAGAATCATGACTTATGCAAGGACTTCAATATCTGTAATGATGGTTCCCCTCTTGAACTCGGTAGTGTTTTATCATAAGACTATTATGTGGTCATTTTTGTCTTGGACATCATGTTCACATGTTTGTAGCAGAACCAGCTCATGTTTTGGAGCTTACTATCATAGTTCATTCCCCGAGAATCTTGCAACGTTATCTCGTCGATTTGTGTTGCAAACTTTCATTTTACTTTCTAGACTCGATGAGTCTAGATTATTCTGACACCAACCAGATCTGAACCTCAGGCAGATATGATGGTTGGAACATTTCCCAAGAATTATATTATTGGTCTCTCTGTAGCCCGGTAAAATGGATGTCGTGGTCAACACACCCAGCCGGAAGACCTATTATTGTAGTATCTTGATTGAAGAAGTTGGCCACCTCTCCATAAGGACTTCGTAGGAATTATTCCCTACTTGTGTACCTTATGATTTTTGTGCTCCCGAAGTCCGACCTTTACTTGATGTTCTAGATATCAGACCATATCTATGGATGGGATACGCTAGTACATCAAGGAGAACATTAGAAGCGGAGTGCTAAATGTCTCTCGGTCGATCTTCCAGATTTTGTTCCCCCTGGCCTCGCTAAGGTGAAATCTGAGAAGGTGTTGTCTTTCTTTGCATCTGCATTGACCATCACTATTCATCATGGTGGTATGTTGTGTTGCCGGGATCCTTGACACGGATGTTGGTAAAATCTTGATGAATATGGAAATGCTCAAGTTCTTGAGAGCACGCGCAAGCTCTAGGTTTTATTGTCGGCATTAATTGCATAGTGCTCTCAGTTTCCCCGGTTATGCTATAAGCATTCCTGGAATCACCCTTTGCTGTTGAGTTTCCCCCCAGTTACTAGAATCACTCCCAGCATTTGTGTTTTGTTCCCAGCTTGCACCGTCATTATGCCATCCTATCTTGGGTTCCATCCATTTCCGATGATAAGCAAAATCATCCTTTCTGTTGTCTTCAACAAGCTAATGTAACGCCCTCGATGCGGCTATATCTCCCACGTGTCGAAGCACGACTTAGAGGCATAACCGCATTGAAAGCAATGTCGCAAGTGAGGTAATCTTCACACAATCCATGTAATACATAAGGGGAAAGATACATAGTTGGCTTACAGTCGCCACTTCACACAATTACATGAATAAAGCATTACATCATCCAGATACAATCAAGGTCCGACTACGGAACCAAAATAAAAGAAGAACAACCCCACATGCGACATTAAATCCTCGATCGCCTAACTGGCTCCACTACTAATCGTCTGAAAGGAAACATAGTAACGACCAAGTGCCTCATCATATTCCCACTTTAGCTCGGTTCGCCATCGGTACCGCATCACCGTACCGTGATCTGTTTTGGTAGAATCAGGAGCCACAGGACTCAAAGAATCTCACACCCGCGAGATCAAGACTATTTAAGCTTAAGGGAAGGCTGGTGTCAAAAGGAGGAGCTGCTGCAAGTTTACTAGCATATATGGTGGCTACAACGCAAAAGAGAGCGAGAAGAGAAGCAAGGCGCGGTCGTGAAGCTATTTGCGATCAAGAAGTGATCCCGACTACTTACGCCAAGCATAACTCCAACACCGTGTTCACTTCCGGACTCCGAGAAGAGACCATCACGGTTACATACACGGTTGATGTATTTTAATTAAGGTCAACTTCGGTTTTCTACAACCGGACATTAACAAATTCCCATCTGCCTCATAACCATGGGCACGGCTTTGAAAGATAATACCTGCAGGGTGTCCCAACTTAGCCCATCACAAGCTCTCACGGTCATCGAAGGAATAAACCTTCACCCAAGACACACCGATCGACTCGGTCCCCGGACATCAAGACATTTCGACAATGGTAAAACTAAACCAGCAAAGCCGCCCGATTGTGCCGACAAATCCCGATAGGAGCTGCACATATCTCGTTCTCGTGGCACATCCGGATAAGTCAAGCTACGAGTAAAACCAGCCCTCGAGTTTCCTCGTGGTGGCCCCATGAAGTTGCTCGGTTCGGACCAACACTCGAAGGAGCACCGCCCGGGGCTAAAATAAAGATGACCCTCGGGCTCGCGAAACCCAAGGGAAAAAGGGTGTAGGTGGCAAATGGTAAAACCAAGGTTGGGCCTTGCTGGAGGAGTTTTATTCAAAGCGAACTGCCTAGGGGTCCCATAAATCACCCGACCGCGTAAGGAACGCAAAATCAAGGAACATAACACCGTATGACGGAAACTAGGGTGGCAAGAGGGAACAAAACACCAGGCATAAGGCCGAGCCTTCCACCCTTTACCAAGTATATAGATGCATTAATTAAAACAATAGATATTGTGATATCCTAAAATATCCGTGTTCCAACAAGGAACAAACTTCATCTTCACCGCAACTAACAACGCTATAAGAGGGCCGAGCAAAGCGGTAACATAGCCAAACAACGGTTTGCTAGGACAAGGATGGTTAGAGGTTGACATGGCAATATGGGTGGCATGATATAGCAAGTGGTAGGTATCGCAGCATAGGCATAGCAAAAGAGCGAGCATCTAGCAAGCAAAGATAGAAGTGATATCGAAGGTATGGTCATCTTGCCCGTAAGGTTCTCGAGTTGTCGAAGGCTTGATCCTCGAGGCGTTCTCAACAGGCTCCTCGTTCACGTACTCGTCTCCCGGCTCTACCCAAAGCAAGAACACAAGCAACGGAACCACAATCAAACAAGGACCAATGCACAAGCAATATGATGCAATACATGACATGCTATGCGAGATGTGATATGCAATGCATATGTATGCTCGGAGAGAAAATGATGAACTGGCATCAACTTGGCAAACAAAGTATGCCACTGGAAAGATGAGATGATTTCGGTTGAAATCGATATAAAGATCACCGGAATCGGATGCACGGTTTGCAAATGACAAGCAAAACAAGAATGACGCAAATCTGCGTTTAACAGCCCGATGCTACTTAGCACGCAACACGAAACTATGCTACAGCACCCCAACATGCAAACAAAGCATATGGCAACGAACTACAGGAGATGCTTAACAATAGAGGAACACTGAGCTACGGCTAAATCACATCATAACATGTTCAAACAAGCATGGAGAAAGTGCTCAAAATATCAGGTTCACAGACTTAGTGAAAATACTAACATGGCAGGAATTAACATCAGGAAGGCATGTTTAGAGCAAGCAAACAACATGATACAGGAACTTATAATAGCAAAGCAAGGCATGACATGATTCTACTCAAAGCATATTTCAATAGTCCCTTACTGACCATAAGCCAAAAAGGACTCTAAGAAATGATGGCACCCATGTAAACATTGCAAGTTTTATAACAGATTTCAGACTTAGTGAAATATCAGGACATGGCAAAAACAGATTCAACATGGCATGTTCGTGAGCTCGATGCACTCACTACAGAGCACCTCATGATAAACTAAGCATACACCCATCAAGAAGACATGGCATAAGAGCTATACATGGCAAGAACAACATCATAGCATACACGGATCAACTACACCGACCTCGTGAAAATTGAATCTCACACAAACAGTCTGCCAGGAAACATTTTCAAGCAAAAGTAGAGCACGAAAATGACATGCTAGACAACTCCATAAATACCAACAAAGGCATGGATGGATAGATCACAACCATATGTTCAAAACACCCTTACTGATCATGCTCAAAAAGGGCATAGATCTCTCTGAAACAACATGAACATATGGCATAAAATTAACATCAGGACAAGACTTAGTGAAATCACTAAGTTCCTGAAATCAGTAACATCATCATCCCTACTTTGCATGCTTGTCCTAGTCAACACATAGCTCACAAAAATACATGGAAAATACCCCTGGAAAGATGGCATGGCAATGTTCAACTCACATGTAGGACACAAGTTCATAGGGTGCACACATAATTCATGGCAAAAATGACAAAAGAGCTCGAACTGATAAAATTCTGGAACTAACGATCTGAAGCTATCTTCCAACAGCATTTCGGGCATCAATATGAGCTCAAATGCAAATGATGCAATGGAATGAAATGATGTACTCTTCGAGACGAACAATTTGACATATTATACGCCCAAAACGAAGCCACGGTTGCGGAGATGTGATGCTATGAAAAATGCACGAAATTACCACAGAAAAATACTTAGACGAATTTGGAGGGGAAAAGAAGTCAACCTAGGTCTTCTCCAGATCTGGATCGGGCCGGATCCGAGGTCGGGCTCGCCGGAGTTGCGGCGCCGGAGGAGGGGAGGTGACCGGCGGGTTGCCCGGCGCGGCCCGGGCGGCGGGTGCGGCGGCGGGCGGCCAAGGCGGCCAAGCAGCGGCGGCGATGCGAGGCATGAAGCGGCATGGCATGGCGTGGCGGGTGTGGCGAAAGTGGGCGGCGGGTGTGTGGCGGGCCGGGCGGCGGAGCGGCGGCGGCGGGGTCGATCCGCCCCATGGTTGTGCGCGGTCCGCGGCGGGCTCCGGCGGCGGCGGGCGGCGGCGCCACGTGGCGTCTCCCGATTCATGGAGGGGCGGCGGCGACGTGTCCGGCCGGGACGACGCGTCGGCCGGGCGCGCGATGGGAAAAAATTAGGGTTTGCCCGTGAATTGTGGAGGGTCTTTAAATAGGCATAGAGGAGCTAGGAGAGTCCAAATGGGTGTAGTTTTCCACACGATCGTGATCGAACGACCGAGGGCATGGAAGGGAGTTAGATGGGTTATTGGGCTGTTTTGGAGGGTGTTGGGCTGCAACTTAAAAGAGGCCTTAGCGAGGGCGCGTTAACCGTTGAGTACCAAACGAACTCCAAATGACCCGAAACTTGACAGTGGTCTACCGGTGCTATACCGGGGCCACTTGGCAAGGCTCGTCCATTCCGAGAATGTTCAACACCCACACGGAAAAAGGACAAGAGGGTGCGCCGGGAACATAGGAGTGCGGATTGCAAAAGCGGACAACGGGAATATGCTCGGAATCATGAGACGAACACGTATGCAAATGAGATGCACATGATGACATGATATGAGATGCATGACATGAACAAAATGCAAAAACGAAAAAAAAACCCAACCACGGAGGGAATATCACAGCACATATCCGGAAATGGCAATAGTTGGAGTTACAAATATGGAAAGATACATCCGGGGTGTTACAACACTCCACCACTACAAGAGGATCTCGTCCCGAGATCTAGGACTGAAAGAACTCCGGATATTCGGAACGGAGGTGATCCTCGCGCTCCCAGGTGGCTTCTCGGTCGGAATGATGTGACCACTTCACTTTTAGGAATTTGATTGACTTGTTGCGAGTCTTGCGCTCGGTTTCTTCAAGAATAGCAACGGGGTGCTCATGATAAGAAAGATCTTCTTGGAGGTCAATTTCTTCAAAGTTGATAGTGCGCTCAGAATCTTGAAGCACTTATGAGCTGTGACACGTGAAACACATCGTGCACGTTTGCAAAGTTGGATGGAAGCTCAAGTTGATAGGCGAGATCGCCTCTTTTGCCAATGATCTTGAAAGGACCCACATATCTAGGGCAAGCTTCCTTTGATACCGGGTTTACGAGTACCTTTCATTGAGAGACGCGAGGTAGACATGGTCTCCAATTTCAAAAGCCACATCACGGTGCTTGTCATCATAATAGCCCTTCCGCGCGATTGCGCTGCTTTAAGATTCTCACGAATGACTTTGCACATTTCTTGACTTCGTGATCAAGTCGTTGCCAAGAAGTTGGCGTTCACTTGTCTCGGACCAATTGAGAGGAGTACGGCACTTTCGCCATAAAGAATTTCGAATGGGGCCTTGCCCGAACTCGCTTGGAAGCTGTTGTTGTAGGAGAACTTCGGCGATGGGAGACATTCTTCCCACTTCATGCCAAAGAGATGACACAAGCCCGAGCATATCTTCAAGGATTTGATTGACTCGCCGACTTGGCCACTAGTTTGAGGATGAAAAGCTGTCTTTGAAACGAATGTTGGTGCCCATGGCCTTCGAAAAGAATCCCGAACTTAGAAGTGAAAATGCTTCCACGGTCTCAAGAGATCAATTGCGGAATACCATGCAAGGAGACAATTACGGAGGTGTATAGCTCGCCAAATGAGCTGCTGTGATAGATTCTTTGACAGAAGAAAATGAGCCACTTTAGTAAGCTTGTCAATGACAACAAAGATAGCATCATTTCCACGCTTGGACTTAGGAAAACCAGTCACGAAGTCCATCTCGATATGATCAAACTTCCATTCGGAATAGCAAGAGGTTGGAGGAGACCAGCTGGTCTTTGGTGTTCCTTTCACTCTTCTGCAGACATCACATTCATTCACGAATTGAGCAATTTCTCGCTTCATTCGAGTCCACCAATATGACCGCTTGAGGTCATGGTACATCTTCGCACTTCCGTGATGAATGGATAGGAGGGAATTGTGTGCCTCATTCATGATGACTTTTCTCAGATCGCCTTTAGGAACCACAATACGATCCTCGAAGAAAAGAGTGTCTTTGTCATCCAAGCGATAGCACTTGTATTTGGAAATGCCCTTTTCAATACCACGTTTCACCTTCTTCACCATGGTATCCAGAAGTTGAGCCTCACGAATTTGATCTTCCAAAGTAGGAGAGACTATGAGGTTGGCAAGAAATCCTTGAGGAACAACTTGAAGATTCAGCTTGCGGAAAGCTTCACAAAGATCCGGTTGGAAGGGCTTGAGAATTAAGCTGTTGCAATAAGCCTTTCTGCTCAAGGCATCTGCAATCACATTCGCCTTGCCAGGAGTATATTCAATACTTGGATTGTACTCTTGAATCATTTCGACCCATCGAGTTTGCCTGAGGTTGAGGTTTGGTTGAGTGAAGATGTACTTGAGACTCTTGTGATCGGTGAAAATGTCCACTTTCCTTCCCAACAAGAGATGTCTCCATGTTATCAATGCATGGACAACTGCCGCCAACTCGAGATCGTGAGTGGGGTAGTTCTTTTCGTTGGGCTTCAACTGGTGAGAGGTATAGGCCACAACTTTCTTCTCTTGCATTAACACAGCACCGAGACCTTGCAAGGAAGCATCACAGAAAACTTCGAATGGCTTGGCTTCATCAGGAGGAGTCAAGACAGGAGCTGTGACTAGCTTCTCTTTGAGGGTGTTGAAAGCGACATCACACTCAAAGTCCCGACATACTTGACATGCTTCGGAGGAGGTTGGAAAGAGGCTTTGCAATCTTGGAGAAGTTCTCAACGAATCTTCGCAATAGCTTGCATGACCGAGAAAACTGCGGAGCTGCTTGACATTCTGAGGAGGTTCCCAATTCACAATTGAAGACACCTTCTCGGGATTAACAGCGATGCCCTTGGCTGAGATGATATGACCAAGATAAAGAACTTCATCAAGCCGAACTCACATTTGGAAAACTTCGATAGAATTGATGTTCTCTCGAGCTTGTCGAGCACCAATCGCAAATGTTTGGCATGATCCTGCTTGTTCTTGGAGAAGACCAAAATATCATCGAGATACACCAAGACGAACTCATTTGTGTAGGGGTTGAAGATAAAGTTCATCATGCGAGAGAAGGTTGGAGGAGCATTGACAAGGCGAAAGACAAGACGGATATTCATAAGAACCATAGCTTGTTCGAATGCCGTCTTGGGGATATCTTGTTCACGAATGCGAATCGATGATAACCCATACGAAGGTCAAGCTTGGAGAATACTTTAGCACCTTTGAGTTGCTCGAATAGCTCATTGATGTTGGGAAGTGGATACTTGTTCTTGATTGTCTTCTTGTTCAATGGACGGTAATCAACACAAAGTCGGTCCGTGCCATCCTTCTTCTGGACAAAAAGAACTCCACATCCCCATGGAGATGAACTCGGTCTGATCAAACCCAGACGCTCTTGTTCATCGAGCTGCTTCTTCAATTCTTTCAGCTCCTTGGGTCCAAGCTTGTAAGGACGCTTGCAAACGGGTTCGATGCGTGCTCAAGATCAATAACGAATTCGACCGCCGATGAGGAGGCATACCCTAAGCTCTTCCGAAAGACATCTTGGTACTCACAAACGATCGAATCGAGAGATAGCATCCAATTCACCCTTCTCATTGAGAGAAAACAACCGAATGGTTTCATCACGAGCGCATAGATGATAACATCCTCGGAAGGGTGTGTCAATTGAATTTCCCGACAAAGCACAATCAAGTCGAGCCTTGTGCCGAGAAAGCCATCCATCCCGAGAATAAGATCAATATCGAGTCACCAAGAACAATTGGTTTAGCAAAATCTATAGTCGCCCATCTTGATTGTGGTATCCGAACCACCAAATCGAGCTCAACCGTTTACCCGGAGAAATGACATCCATGGGTTTAACCAAATGTGAAGAAGTGAAATCATGCTTGGCAAAAACGGTCTTGACATGAAACAATGCGATGCACCAAAGATCAAATAAGACTTTTGCAGAATAGAGTTAATCGAAGGTTACCCATGATCACATCTGAAGAATCCTCTGCTCGAGCTGCATTCATCAAGTTCACCTTTGCATGCTTCGGATTATGCTTGACCACCGCATTGCTTGAAGACCTCACGGAGGAGGAGGAGGAAGGCGCCTTTGGTTATGGCATTTGTTCGCATAGTGACCTTCTGCTGGCACTTGTTGCAAGTCACCTCCGAGAGCGGACGGTGATAAGGAGCACTTGACCTTGGAGCTTGAGGCTGAGACTTGTTCTCGTAGCTTGGGTTGGGTGGGTGGGAAGATCCACGACCACCGAGTTCTTCTGGCGATAAGGCCGACGGAACGGAGGAGGAGGAAGGTAGAACTTTTGCTGCTTTGTCGCCACTTGAGAAGAAGACGAAGACTGAACTGCATCCCTGATTCTCTTCTTTGAAGCCTCACACTTGAGCTGAGCACCTTCTAGTTTGAGTGCCATATTATAGAATTGATCAAACTGAGTAGGCTCAGAAAGAACAAGAGATAACTGCAGATCCTCTCTAAGGCCACCTCTGAATCGATAGATCATACTTTTCTCATCAGAACGTCTTGTTTAGCGAATCGAGAAAGTTTCAAATCTGTATGTTGTATTCATACACTGACATGTTTCCTTGCTTGAGATTGCGAAACTCCTCACGCTTGCTCTCAACAACACTTGTAGGAATATGGTGAGCTTTAAAGTCCCGACAGAAATCAGTCCAAGTAATCACTCGACCACCTCTAGAATCCTTGTATTGCTGGAACCAATCAGCTGCTCGATCCTTGAGCTGAAAAGACGCGAACTTGACGTAGTCCTCGTGTCGACATTGCTGCATTCAAAATGCTTGTTGATATCGACGAGCCAATCGTCGGCGTCTGTGGCCTCGACACGATGGTGAAAGACTTTGGCTGGTTGGCAAGGAACTGGTTGAGTGTAGGAAATCGTGGTGATGATAGAACTGCCCTTGACCTTGATTCCCTTGGTTGCCTTGGCCTTGGTTACGCTCTTGCATCAGCTGGATCAACAAGCGAAGCGTTGCGTTAGTGGTTGCCATCAAAGTTTGCCATGCCTCCGGAGGCGGAGGTGGAGGTGGAGGGTTCGCTGACTCCCTCACTGCGTTCCGGATTCGGCGTTGGAGGAGCCATCTGAAGAGGGTGACATCCGTTAGCATCTTGATAGAGCAGATAGACAAGTTGAATCAACGGATAGAAATTGCAACATATAGTCTTCACAATAAACATTGAACAGGATGAACGAATGAATTCCAAAGTAAACATCACGTCCATTAAGGTGAGAAGCCACTTGATAAGAGATATTGATGAATGAAAATAAAAACAAGGTATGAATGGAACAAATAAGTGGTAAGGATTACCCAATCACAAACCAAATATCTGCGGAAGAAATGCTAGAGCTACTTGAATCCCACCTATAAACTCCGAAACTTTCCGGTTATGCAATCAGTGTTGGGGATACAGGGAGCAATATATATATCTCACCCAAGCTAACAATCCCTACATCCAGCTGTATCCATCCTTCAACACATAACCAAGAAACCTTCGGAAATCGTGTACCTCAACCTTCGAAAAGCATCCGTTATACGAGTCATGGCAATACTCCCGTACTCACCACAAGATCAAGTTAGCGGGTTATCTCACCAATCGACCGCATAAAAGAGATTTTCGATGTCGGCGTACTAAACTCAGGTATTCCAGAACTGCAACGATAAAATTATGACGACAACACCTCGGAGCTCAACTCCCCGGGACACTGCCACAACCCCTAAATGTCAGGAGGCAACCAAGACAATGTTCTCGTCATAAGAATATCGGAACGATCCCAAGATACCCGCGTGATCCTAAAAAAAAAATTTAGTGAAATTTGAGAAGAGAAGAGTCAAAACTCTACGTCAGGATACCTCACCAGAAGGTCGAAGGGACTGGGGAGTAAAAAGAATTCCTAAACTCTCCGATATATATAATCCTGAATGACTCAAAACATTTTTTCTAGACACAACTCGGCCACTAAAAACGATCAAGCAGTGGGGGCTCCTAAGGTCGGGGATGGCTCTGATTACCAACTTGTGACGCCCTCGATGCGGCTATATCTCCCACGTGTCGAAGCACGACTTAGAGGCATAACCGCATTGAAAGCAATGTCGCAAGTGAGGTAATCTTCACACAATCCATGTAATACATAAGGGGAAAGATACATAGTTGGCTTACAGTCGCCACTTCACACAATTACATGAATAAAGCATTACATCATCCAGATACAATCAAGGTCCGACTACGGAACCAAAATAAAAGAAGAACAACCCCACATGCGACACAAATCCCCGATCGCCCCAACTGGGCTCCACTACTAATCGTCTGGAAAGGAAACATAGTAACGACCAAGTGCCTCATCATATTCCCACTTTAGCTCAGTTGCGCCATCAGCGCTGGCATCACCGGTACCTGCATCTGTTTTGGTAGAATCTGTGAGCCACAGGGACTCAGCAATCTCACACCCGCGAGATCAAGACTATTTAGGCTTAAGGGAAGGCTGGTGTCAAAAGGAGGAGCTGCTGCAAGCGACTAGCATATATGGTGGCTACAACGCAAAAGAGAGCGAGAAGAGAAGCAAGGCGGCGGTCGTGAAGCTATTTGCGATCAAGAAGTGATCCCGACTACTTACGTCAAGCATAACTCCAACACCGTGTTCACTTCCGGACTCCGCGAGAAGAGACCATCACGGTTACATACACGGTTGATGTATTTTAATTAAGGTCAACTTCGGTTTTCTACAACCGACATTAACAAATTCCCATCTGCCTCATAACGCGGGCACGGCTTTGAAAGATAATACCTGCAGGGTGTCCCAACTTAGCCCATCACAAGCTCTCACGGTCATCGAAGGAATAAACCTTCACCCAAGACACACCGATCGACTCGGTATCCCGTACATCAAGACATTTCGACAATGGTAAAACTAAACCAGCAAAGCCGCCCGATTGTGCCGACAAATCCCGATAGGAGTTGCACATATCTCGTTCTCGGGCACATCCGGATAAGTCAAGCTACGAGTAAAACCAGCCCTCGAGTTTCCTCGTGGTGGCCCAAGAAGTTGCTCGGTTCGGACCAACACTCGAAGAGCACCGCCGGGGGCTAAAATAAAGATGACCCTCGGGCTCGCGAAAACCCAAGGGAAAAAGGGTGTAGGTGGCAAATGGTAAAACCAAGGTTGGGCCTTCTTTGGAGGAGTTTTATTCAAAGCGAACTGTCTAGGGGTCCCATAAATCACCCGACCAAGTGTAAGGAACGCAAAATCAAGGAACATAACACCGTATGACGGAAACTAGGGTGGCAAGAGTGGAACAAAACACTGGGCATAAGGCCGAGCCTTCCACCCTTTACCAAGTATATAGATGCATTAATTAAAACAATAGATATTGTGATATCCCAAAATATCCGTGTTCCAACAAGGAACAAACTTCATCTTCACCTGCAACTAACAACGCTATAAGAGGGGCTGAGCAAAGCGGTAACATAGCCAAACAACGGTTTGCTAGGACAAGGATGGTTAGAGGTTGACATGGCAATATGGGTGGCATGATATAGCAAGTGGTAGGTATCGCAGCATAGGCATAGCAAAAGAGCGAGCATCTAGCAAGCAAAGATAGAAGTGATATCGAAGGTATGGTCATCTTGCTCAAAGGTTCTCGAGTTGTCGAAGGCTTGATCCTCGTAGGCGTTCTCAACAGGCTCCTCGTTCACGTACTCGTCTCCCGGCTCTACCCAAAGCAAGAACACAAGCAACGGAACCACAATCAAACAAGGACCAATGCACAAGCAATATGATGCAATACATGACATGCTATGCGAGATGTGATATGCAATGCATATGTATGCTCCGGAGAGAAAATGATGAACCGGGCATCAACTTGGCAAACAAAGTATGCCACTGGAAAGATGAGATGATTTCGGTTGAAATCGATATAAAGATCACCGGAATCGGATGCACGGTTTGCAAATGACAAGCAAAACAAGAATGACGCAAATCTGCGTTTAACAGCCCGATGCTACTTAGCACGCAACACGAAACTATGCTACAGCACCCCAACATGCAAACAAAGCATATGGCAACGAACTACAGGAGATGCTTAACAATAGAGGAACACTGAGCTACGGCTAAATCACATCATAACATGTTCAAACAAGCATGGAGAAAGTGCTCAAAATATCAGGTTCACAGACTTAGTGAAAATACTAACATGGCAGGAATTAACATCAGAAGGCATGTTTAGAGCAAGCAAACAACATGATACAGGAACTTATAATAGCAAAGCAAGGCATGACATGATTCTACTCAAAGCATATTTCAATAGTCCCTTACTGACCATAAGCCAAAAGGACTCTAAGAAATGATGGCACCCATGTAAACATTGCAAGTTTTATAACAGATTTCAGACTTAGTGAAATATCAGGACATGGCAAAAACAGATTCAACATGGCATGTTCAGAAGCTCGATGCACTCACTACAGAGCACCTCATGATAAACTAAGCATACACCCATCAAGAAGACATGGCATAAGAGCTATACATGGCAAGAACAACATCATAGCATACACGGATCAACTACACCGACCTCGTGAAAATTGAATCTCACGCAAACAGTCTGCCAGAAACATTTTCAAGCAAAAGTAGAGCACGAAAATGACATGCTAGACAACTCCATAAATACCAACAAAGGCATGGATGGATAGATCACAACCATATGTTCAAAACACCCTTACTGATCATGCTCAAAAGGGCATAGATCTCTCTGAAACAACATGAACATATGGCATAAAATTAACATCAGGACAAGACTTAGTGAAATCACTAAGTTCCTGAAATCAAGAACATCATCATCCCTACTTTGCATGCTTGTCCTAGTCAACACATAGCTCACAAAAATACATGGAAAATACCCTGGAAAGATGGCATGGCAATGTTCAACTCACATGTAGGACACAAGTTCATAGGGTGCACACATTCATGGCAAAAATGACAAAAGAGCTCGAATCGATAAAATTCTGAACTAACGATCTGAAGCTATCTTCCAACAGCATTTCGGGCATCAATATGAGCTCAAATGCAAATGATGCAATGGAATGAAATGATGTACTCTTGAGACGAACAATTTGACATATTATACGCCCAAAACGAAGCCACGGTTGCGGAGATGTGATGCTATGAAAAATGCACGAAATTACCACAGAAAAATACTTAGACGAATTTGGAGGGGAAAAGAAGTCAACCTAGGTCTTCTCCAGATCTGGATCGGGCGGATCCGAGGTCGGGCTCGCTGGAGTTGCGGCGCCGGAGGAGGGGAGGTGATCGGCGGTTGCCTGGCGGCGCCGGGCGGGCGGGCGGGCGGCGGCAGGCAGAGGCGGGCGGCAAGGCGGCGCTTGGCGGCCAGGCGAGATGCGGCATGAAGGGCGGCGGCGGCGGCGGCGGCGGCGGCGTGTGCGGCGGCGGGCGGCCGGGCGGCGGAGCGGCGGCGGCGGGTCAGATCCGGGCCCATGGGCAGCGCGCGCGGGCCACGGCGGCTCCGGCGGCGGGGCGGCGGCGTGGCGCCACGTGGCGCCTCCCGACCATGGAGGGCGGCGGCGACGGTCCGGCCGAGGACGGACGCGTCCGTGGCGCGATGGGAAAAAATTAGGGTTTGCCCGTGAATTCGGGGGAGGGGTCTTTAAATAGGCATAGAGGGAGCTAGGAGAGTCCAAATGGGGTGTAGTTTTCGCCCACACGATCGTGATCGAACGACCGAGGGCATGGAAGGGAGTTAGATGGGTTATTGGGCTGTTTTGGAGGGGTGTTGGGCTGCAACTTAAAAGAGGCCTTAGCGAGGGCGCGGTTAACCGTTGGAGTACCAAACGAACTCCAAATGACCCGAAACTTGACAGGTGGTCTACCGGTGCTATACCGGGGCCACTTGGCAAGGCTCGGTCCATTCCGAGAATGTTCAACACCCGCACACGGAAAAAGGACAAGAGGGGTGCGCCGGGGAACATAGGAGTGCCGGATTGCAAAACGGACAACGGGGAATATGCTCGGAATCATGAGACGAACACGTATGCAAATGAGATGCACATGATGACATGATATGAGATGCATGACATGAACAAAATGCAAAAACGAAAAAAAAACCCAACCACGGAGGGAATATCACAGCACATATCCGGAAATGGCAATAGTTGGAGTTACAAATATGGAAAGATACATCCGGGGTGTTACAGCTAATCCACATCATCCATTCTAATCCGGTTATGCCATTCTACCGAACCCCTTTAAACGATCGCTCGAGAATTGCCTTAGGCTGGTATAAAGAGTTTCAATGGTCTCCGAATCAAAGGTAATTCTTTTGCCACTTAAGGGAATATTTCTACGAGTTTCCTTTCCCAAGGTGCCCCGTTATGGAATCATGGCAGTTTATCCTCGCTACTTGAAACCCTCGACGAATTGCCTTCCTCTAAAATGTCTCGCTGTGGTATCATGGCAACTCAAACTCTCGCTACGTTGACAACCGTTCACCACCCTCTTAGGTGTGGAATTGTTGACTACCTAGTGAACCCTCGTCATCTGTTCCACTCCATTTCTCTAGACGTGTGCTTTGTATCTCAGCTTGAGAGATGTTTTTATGACTCACCCCGTGAGCTGATCCTAAGTTGTTCGATCTTCGGGAAGATCGATCCCTCTAGAGTTTCTTTTCCCTCTCGTTGTCATGTTGGTTGGAGTCCCCAGAGCAAGACCTCGAGACAAAGATGCTAATTCAGTCAACATCCTTATGAAGTGCAACCTGGTTCGTGAAGATTATATTAGTATGCACTTCCCTTTCATCTTACCCTACACTTGAATCTCGGGGCGAGATTCCTGTTTAGTGGGGGTGAGTTGTCACATCCCAAGTTCTGGCCTGACCTATGCTAGCTTCCATGTGTGCATCATGTTTAAATTCAAATGAAATTTGAATTGAGGAATTTTCAAAAGCCTCAGAAAACCTCTAAAAATAACCAACATTTAATTCTTCTCAAATGAATCCAAGAAAATGTTCCTGCTATTCTATAGAAATATTGGTAAGAGGTAAAATTCAAACCAATATTTTTGGAGTCACAGAAATATTTGTTTTGGCCATTTGAATTAATTCAATAACTATTTGCATTGGATATATATTTTATATATAATTAATATATGTCCAATAAATCTGGAACATTTTATGTGGTTTGGTATATTTTAGTTCTAGCCACATAATTATTTTCAGGATTTTATAAAATGGTTTAGTATTTTTGCTAAACCAAAACAAAACAGAACAAAATAGAAAAACAGAAACTAATAGAGAGAGAGAGAGAGAGATTACCTGGCGCTTACCTGGCCGACCTATTACTGTAGCAGCCCACCGGCCCCGCTCCTGTTTCGGCCCAGCCCACCACCGCCTGGCTCCCTGTCGCCTTCCTCCTCGCGCCAGTAGGCAGGGGCGCGTGCCCGGCGCGCGTGGCCACACGCCGGCCACCTCCTCCCTGCCTGGCTGCCTCCTCCTTCTCCTGGACGTCCCCCGCAACGCCACGCCCCCCCCCCCGACCCCTCTCACTGATCCCTGAGGCCCTTCTCCCCTCTGCTTCCTCTCTCGCCAACCCGAAGCGCCACCGCCGCCGCCAAGCCGCCACCACTGCCCATCGTCCACCTCGCCTCGCCGGTGCCTCCAGAAGAACCGCCGCGCCTTCTTCTTCGTCTCCACCAACCCACGTGATGCCGGAAGCCCCGTAGCACCGTCCTCGCCGTCGTCTTCTTCCTCCGGACGCCGGAGATCGGCTTCGTCGTTCCGCCCGCACCAGACCTTCCCCGAGCACGCCGAGGCCACCTCTGCACTCGCCGTGAGCCCCTCTTCCTCCTCCCTCTTCTCTCAAGCTCGCGCTCGTCCCCTAGCTTCGTTTTGCACCGCGGCCGAGAGCATCTCGCCGCGGGCCATGGCATAGCCGTCGCCATAGCCGCACAAGCTCGCAACCGAGCGCGCCACCGTGTTTCAAGCCGCGTTCCCGAGTCGATCATGACCACCCGCGGCTCTGCCGTTCCTCATCGCTTAATCCGCCGTGCACGAACTCCGCCACCGCACTTCCCGCCGCCGCCGTCGTTCTGGTCCTCTCCGGCGCGAGCTGATGGCTCCGTTGGATGCGGACGAGGACCAGCATCTCGCCAAGCCAAAGCGCCGCTCGTTTGGTCGCCGGAGGGCGAAACCCGACGCCCTCCGCCGTCTCTGGCTCCGCCGGCGATGAGCCGCGGGTCAACTCCGGCGAGTTGACCCGGGTTTGACCAAGCTGACGTGGCTGGCTTAATTAGCCACTAACCACCGCACCGTGTCACGCATACCGGCCTCACCCTAACTAACCGCTAACTAAAATAGATTAAGTTTAATCTTATTACGGTGGCCCCACGCCCCGATTTTGACCGTGCCGACGTGGCCGTTATTCGAGCCCACACGTCGGCCGCACTAACCAGCCCGATCAGCGACCAAAGGACCCCATCGGTCAGGTTTGACTAGCAGCAGTGTCTGTTGACCTGCTGACGTCATAGTGACGAAATGCTGACGCAATTAACCATTTTCTGGATTTAAAATATTCAGGAAATTCCAAAATTTAGTTCAAACTTCTAAAATTCATATAAATTCAACCGTAGCTCAGATTGAAAAGATTTATATATGAAAAATGATCAGAAAAATGCAATCTATCCATCTGTACCATTTTCATGCATGACAAACTAAGTTATACCTGCTGTATAACTGAAAACATGTTAATGGCATTTAAATAACCACATGTGGAGTTTGAATTTGAATCTTGGATTCAAACCAACTCCATTTAACTTGCTACTAGTTGCATTAGCTCAAATCACATCATATTGCCATGTCACATTCATGCATCATATTGTTGCATTGCAATGATTGTGTTCTTCCTTGTTTGCCGGTAATTGTCCCCTCTCGATAGACGTGGTTTCGACGATGAGATCGATGACACCGATGAAGAGCTATAATATCTTCAGAAGTGCCAGGCAAGCAAAACCCCCTTGTTCATTCCGATACAATCCCACTCTCTCGCTCCTGCTCTCTTTACTGCATTAGGACAACATCGATTCAACTGTTACTTGCTGCGGTAGTTGAACCCCTTTATCCTCTGCATGACCTGTCATTGCCACAGTAATTAGATGAAACCCACTAGCATGAGTAGGAGTTGTTTGAGCCTTGTTGTGCCTACTCATACATGCTTGTTTGTCATGCACTCCATTGCTTAGAGTTGAGTCAGTCGATTCATCGGGAATGAATCGGAGGTGTGTGAACATGTCCTCACTGTGTGAGCTAAGTGTGTGTGAACACGATTTGGTAAAGGTATCGGTGAGAGGCCATGTAGGAGTACATGGTGGGTTGTCTCATTGAAGCCGTCCTCGTGGAACTGAGTTACGTGTTTGTGATCCATGATTCAGCTACTACCATACATTGGGCCTGAAATATGACCCGCCGACTTCTTATTCACCCTTGTCCTCTGTCCGGGAGTTGCAAGTAGTTTCGTGTTTGTAGTATCTTTGGAGGCCGTCTTGATCTTGACCGTAGGGGTGGGCTGTGATCACGGTAGGCACGCGGCCAGGTAAACCGGCGCGATTGGTGTCACGGAACCTGTTCACATCGTTTGGGGCTGTGAGCGAAACTTGGCCGGAACTCCTCATAGATGGAACCCAAATAGGCGATAAACCTGGACTAGAGACTTGAGTGTTTAGGTAGGTCGTGGTCTACACCCACGTCGGCTTTAAGCTTGAAGTCTGCCGAGCACATGTCGTGTGCGACGCTAAGTGGTGGAAACATGTATGAAGAAGTACACCCTGCAGGTTAACATCATCTATTGAATAGCCGTGTCATGTAAAGGACTTCGGGTTGCCTATAACAGTTCATAGACAAGTGAAAGTGGATACTCTAAAATACGCAAGATAAGTGTGAGTGCTATGGATGGCGTTCGTGAGGGAGGCGGGAGCGGATCCGTAGTGGTGTATTGATATGGTGAATATGTGGACTCGTGTGCGCCACCTCAAAAGAGTTACTTGCGTTAAGTAGTTTAGGATAGCCACCGAGTCAAAGCTGGCTTGTTGCTGTTAAACTCCACCATCCCTTTGTTGATGATGATGCATATGTAGTTAGTTACGATGTAAGTCTTCTTTGGGTACATTTGTACTCACGTTTGCCTATTTTATGTTTTTGCAGAGAGACTTGGTCTCACTAGTAGTTCCACGTGGACTTGACGTTTAGCTTGTTACCTCAGCTACGATCTTGTGCCCTCGGCAGATCTCGTAGATAGTCGCTTCTAAGCCTTTTTCATTTGTAGATGTCGTACTTAGACATGTTAAGCTTCGCTTGTGCTTTGATTTGTATGCTCAATGTTGGGTCATGAGACCTATGTTTGTAATATCTCGCTCCTCGGAGCCTATTGAATAAATACTTGAGTCGTAGAGTCATGTTGTGATGCCATGTTGTATTTGCACATATCGAGCATATTGTGTGTATGTTATTGAAATGCTTGGTATGTGTGGGATCTGACTATCTAGTTGTTTATCTTTAGTAGCCTCTCTTACGGAAATGTCTCCTAGTGTTTCCACCGAGCCATGGTAGCTTGCTACTGCGCTCCTAACGCTTAGGCTGGCTGGCATGTGTCCTTCTTCGTTCAGGTCTGTTTCCCTTCGGGAAATGTCACGCGTTAGTACCGAGTCCTGTTAGCCCGCTTCTGCCCGGTTTATCGAGTCTGCTAGCCCAAAGCTACAGCCGGAACTTACTCGTGATGACCGACACGTTCGATCTTTGGGTCATGGATGCTGTCCTGTAAGGTTGTGCCACTTTGGGTTTACGACTAGCCATGTCACCGGGCTCCTTATCATATGGATGCTAGCGACACTATCATATACGTGTGCCAAAAGGCTAAATGGTCCCGGGCAAAGGTAAGGCGACACCCGTGGGAATACCGTGCGTGAGGCCGCAAAGTGATATGAGGTGTTACATGCTAGATCGATGTGGCATTGAGTCGGGGTCCTGACAGCTTTGGTATCAGAGCTTGACTGCCTGTAGGATTACCAAGCCAAACTGGTCGAAGTTGTGTCTAGAAATGCTTTAGTTATGTAAGGGAATTGATTGTGGGATGGAACGTAAGGCTCTTTTTACTCCTTATACCTCATGGCCTTCTGATCTGAGTCATCCTCTTCTCTTCTACGGGGATTAAGAACTAGGCCTTCTCATCTATCTATCAGGATGACGTGTTACCAATCCATAGACTTATAGAATTGTTAGTTTCAAATCCCAGCTCAGTTTTACTACTTCCATATGTTCATAATCACGATCTCAAACCTTGATATTGTGATATTAAGTGGCTATGCCACCATTTTTGTAGCATGTCTCCAATCTTTTGAGCATTTACACCGTTATGTTTGTCCGAGTCATCGAGGTTCCTAAATAGTCTCAAGCATTTGCAAAATCCCTTCCTCCGTTCCGATGTTCCTTTGGGCGAGATTAACCACACTAATCGGTGAGTTGAGGTATTCTATTGCCTCGACATATATGTTGGAATTATTATTATGACCCTAGGTGTCTTAGGGGATCATCTAGTAATCTAGCCATGATTTGTATCCCAGTGTGATGATTCTGGCCTTCATTCTCGAAAGCATCCCGTGATGCCATTTAGTAGTAGGTATTCTACTCCTGGGTTCTTGACCCAAGATTCACTTCACTTATCTCGTGTTGATAGTGTTGTTAGTTCCTTTAGGTTATTAGTAACCTTTGCAATAGTCCTCGAGGTCCGTGGTATATCGTTCTTCCAAATACCATGAACCATTCTTGGCAGGAGTTCTTTTGAACCCAAAGATCACAACCAGAGTGCTCTTGATGAGTTCTCCATTTTATATTGTGACTCTGCCAGTTCTACCTTTCCGCATGGATTATCCGGAAGAAATTTGTTGAACTTGGTTCGACATACTAATCTATGCATCCACAACTCAGAAAATCATATGTTCCTTTGAGTTGTTCCCCTTTAGTTGTATCCTGACCTTCGTCTATCGATTGATAGTCAGGAGTAGGCGTGCGTTCGTTTATCGATGCCTATTACTCTAGTGGTCCGTCAAGTCATTCTATTCCAGAATGACTAGGAGAAACAAACTCCAGTACCTTGTCCATTCCCAGGATTGGGTCAAAGCAATTGTACTTCGCAGATCAAAATGCTAATCCAGCTTTTGTTCCGTTCTACCTTGGAGTATTACCATCTTTATATCAAGAATGTCATGGGAATTGCACACCAGCCTACGAACTCTTGATACAGTGATACTTCTCGCCCTCATTATTCATTTCTCGGTCCCCGTGTTGTTGCAACCGGAATACCGACAAGTGAATCGTGATGTGTGAAATCTATACTCCTAGCAACTCCGTTGCTTGGTAGTTAAAGGACAATAATTTCATTCTTAGCATGTTGGTTCAGAATCACCATCCTAAGATAGATTGTGCTACCTAGTCCTTATTTCTGGTGCACTCTTTGATCAATGAGTTAGGATTGTGCCAATCCCTCGCTCTTGTGATCATATCGTCTTGCCCTGAAATTTAAGATTGTTCTCGAGCTTAATAACATATCGGTGGTTTGTGATTCTCCGAATTTCTTCTCGGAGGTATCACCAGGATGTCACCTGACCGCTATGTTGAGCTCGTGATCAAGTTGGTTTTCGAAACCATCCTTTTCTCAGGCGGCCTCAGTACACTCCCCCAGTTCCCCCATGGCAGCCAATCGACCCGAGGAGGCCGTCTTCCTCATCTCCGGCAACTCTAGCCGCCGCCGCCGTCTCGACCATTCCGGCGCCACCAGGGCCTCTCCCTCCCATTTCTCTTCGCCAAGAACACCTCCTCCCTTCCAGGAACCCAACCCCCTACTTGATTTTGATCGGGAACCACTTTCACCCCAAAACCACTCCGTCACCGAAGCTCCCTCCGCCGTGGAGCTCGCCGCCGAGGAACCCCTCCGTCCCCGCCGGCCAGTCGACCACCAGGAGGACCGCCTAGGAGAGGTGGATCCATCCCTGGCCTCGGATGCCCTCGAGGAGCCTCCCTTCGCCGGCGACGATCGCCGGAGCTGCGCCTCTGCTCGGGCAGAGGAAAGGAGAGGAGGAGATCGGTCAAACCGACCCGATGGGCCAGCAGGCCCACCGTCGATGACAGCCCCGCCGCCACGCGTGTTAAGTGAAAGCATAAAAAGGCCCAAGCGTTTCCCGCTTGAAGCGTATTCCCCTCAAACGCGTTTTTCTTTTTACTTTTATTTAAAACCAGTTGACCGAACTTTGATCGGTTATATCTTTTAAATATAACTCCAAATGAGTTAATTCTTTTTCCTACCTCTCTCAAATATTGTCTAGTTTATTTTAAGATTTATTTGAAAAAATTTCAAAACAACTTTTGGTGCTGTTTTTTTTGTGTGTGTTAATTCTTTATATTGCTAAAATAGGATTTTTGGAGAGAGGAGAAAGCTTTCAAAAGTTTTGAAGTAAACCCTGACTTACCACACATTGAAGGCAAGCATTCTGAACCCCGGCATAATATTTTTGGTGTGTTCGTTGACACGTTTATAACACCACCTCATTACGAAGGACTTGTTATTTCATGTGATATGATCATTTGCATGGATGCATATTGGTGATTTCCATGCTGTTGGAAATGAGTATACTTGTGATGGTAATCATCCTCATGATTCTTGCATGCATGCTGGAAAGGAATCCGGGAAAGCCTCTGCCTTGGGTAGGCGTGAGCTTGTCGCCGGTCTCCGTCGGGACGGGTATGTCCGGTATGGCATGGTAAGATATAATGAGTGTTGATTGTATTGGTTGAAATATATTTGTTATACATGTCATGCAGGAAACTATAAACCTCCTGAGTCGATCAGAGATCGAGTCTTGTTCGATAACCCCACACTTGTTTTGTGCTACCACTTGTCCCCCACGGGTAGGGTGCAGTTCAGTAATTTGTCAACCCTTTCTAGCACACACCGCATGTAGGGGCGGGATGAGGGTACCGTGGCCATGGATTAAAGCCAGTCATCCGGTCAGGGGGCATGGGTGTTTCTGGTTGGGACCGAGAGGGGAGGCCACCCCCTTAGAGCACGCGATATAAATTTGATCCCATGCTACGCGAGGTTGTAGCCTCCCCACTTAGAGTTTGCTTGACGGGTGTCATGGGTGATTCCAGACACCGGTAAGTTGAGCTGGTGTGTGCAAGTCAGGTGTGTTTTCATTTAAAAGACCGTAAGCGGAATTAGTCCCGATGGACTAAAGGAATCCGTTACTCGTGGGTAAAGAGTACACCCTCTGCAGAGATTAAAACTATTCGAATAGCCATGTCCATGGTTAAGGACTACAGTCTGGGATGGGTCAAGTGTCGGTCTTAGTGTCGGTCTTCGGAGGTGAAGCTGTTAACCAGAACTGGAACAACATGGATTGTGACTTGTGACTTATGATGATTATGATTTCTATTATCGTTGACTAACCCGTGATATTATTGTTATTATCGAGTATCTCTGGGATGGTTCTACCTCCGGGATATTCATTATGATTGTTCCTTTTAAAGCCCTTTACGTGGTGTCGCTCAGACGCCCGACTGTGGTATTTCGTTTAAAGCCCTTTATGTGGTGTCGCTCAGACGCCTAACCGTGGCATTTCCTTTAAAGCCCTTTATGTGGTGTCGCTCGACGCCTTGATCGTGGCATTTCTTTTAAAGCCCTTTATGTGGTGTCGCTCGACGCCTTCCATTTCGTGGCATTTCTTTTAAAGCCCTTTATGTGGTGTCGCTCAGACGCCCGACTGTGGCATTTCTTTTAAAGCCCTTTATGTGGTGTCGCTCAGATGCCCGACTGTGGCATGCTCGTTATTTATTTCATAATTTTTAATACTTCTATGACATTGCATATTCATATATTACATGCTTACACACATCAGAGTATATTTATCCTTGTGACTGACGTCATGAGCATAAAATATTGTCAGCACATCATGGTTATATTATACCTGTGTTCAAAATGTTTGCGAGTACATTCAAAGTACTCACTGGCTTGTCCCTGGCTATTGTCTTGGCCAGACTTTCTTGCATGGAGAGGAGCGACGCGATGACCGCCCCGGAACCTAAGCAATGGAGATGGTAGCCTCGCGAAGATAGGAGTTAACCTGGTCAGCTGTTCCTGTGAGAATTGGAGTCCCATAGACATTGATGATCCACAAACCGCTTCCGCCATCAACCACTAGAAACCATTTGTTGTACTCACAAGCCAGAATGGTCTTGTACTGCATATTTTGTATTTTTGCTTGGAATTTCTGTATCAAGTTGGAGCCTCATCACCTAACAGATAATCACGGGGCTGATGAGCACGACGGTCTTTTCGAAATTTATTACCCGAAAACCGGTCGTGATGACTTGGTATCGAGCCAGTGACAATTGGCTAATCCTATCTTAGCGGTCGAGAAACCTAGGAAAACCAACCCATCGCACCCTAACCAAAAACCCCACCAAGCTTCCCTGCAAGATAGCCACACAGAGACCCCGACACTTTTGGCGGTCGGTGCCCAACCTATCAGCCTAGCTTTGTCGATCAGGCCAAGATGTCTGTCCTATTCATAGCGTGCGAAGGAAGACCTTGTTCCCTTTTTCTATAAAAAGGGCACGCTAGCCTCAACCCAGCACAGCCCCGGCCATCAACCAAAATACCTTGAGGACCCCAGAAGTACTTCGTCGTCTTTGGGAAGCACACTCCAACGGGATTGTGGCCAACAATCCCCACGATGGTCATCATCGCTACCCCGAGCCTGCAGCCCCTCAACCCTCTCCAGCTATTTCCGACGGTGAAAACCGTGGAGAAACCTCGGCATCCGCGAAGCAAGCCCGCTTAGATATGAACGAGGTAGACTAAAATCGCTCGAAGGATACCGAGCCTTAGAATGACCTCGCCTTGCAATCTTGTGACCCTGTGTCACCATAATTAGATGTTGTCTGCTTGAGCGCTCCTGTTTTTAATAGTAGCCATGCATGAGTATGTTGATGTGCGATGGCATTTTTTTATCCCGGGCGTAGCTGCCAGCCTCGACGATGCAAGTTTGTGCTATGAATAAATCTTTTGGTTCCAGCTCACAGGAAAGATATTTTGAAAACAACTCTTAACAAATCTCGAGGACGAGATTTTCTTTTAAGGGGGGTAGTGTTGTGACACCCCAAAATTTTGACCTTGTTTTATTAATTAAAATTTTGCCAGGAAATTAAAACTTTTATTTTCTGGGCTCCCTTTTGATTTTTGAAACTTTTTCTCCCTTGCTATTGTGAAGTTTTCCCCATAGAGAAGACTTTTCAAATATGTATTGGACTTGTTTAACCTCTCAAGAAAAAACTTTTCTTTTATTTAGTAGAACTAATTACATAATTAATTTGCTTGATCTTTATTTTCTTGAAAAAATGGTTTTTCAAGGTTATATGGCCATATTTGAACTACAACCATTTGATATATTTATCTAAAAATCCAACCAAAATTTGGAGATGTCATGTCATGTTTTTTAATCACTTTTATACAAAAATATCTTTTATTCTTGAAATATTTTGAGCTCTACACCCAATTTTCTTCTCTGGTCCAGAGAGCAACTTTGCACTACAACCCTTTTAAATAATTCTTTCTAGCCTCCACCAAAATTATGGGATGTCAGTAGGAGCATATTATTCCACTTTGTGCAAAAACCCATTTATGTTCTTTGAAAAAAATTGAGTGAATCATCCTCTTTTTTATTCTGGTCTAACTTGATGATTTGTATTGCAACCATCTTCTAACTTGCTCCTTTACCAATGATCTTTCTCCTGCTTGTACTAGACCTTACCAAACCCCTAATTCCAACAGAGTGAACCCATTGGAGTAGTTTTAGTCCATGAAACCATATACTTTTCTTTCTGACCAGATTTGGTTTTCTCAAAGTTTTACACTAACAAGTTTCAAAATTTGGCCAACTAACCTTACCACCATCTCAAGCTTCTAAAGAGACCTTGATCTGAAGATTAGGGCCACTCCAAGAATAGCCTAGGTGCCTTTGGCATTTTGACAAACACCTAGAGTGCATGGACTGAATTGGCATGATCTCAAGTCTACACTATGAACTTGCACCTCTGATCAAACAAGCATTTCCACTAGACTCCCAGTTACTCCTAACCTAGATCTGCTAAATGCCAGCCTCACCCAAGCTCTGTCGCATGCTCTGGCATTACGTCGAGCACGTCCGTCTGCACGCCAGAGCGCGCGTCAGAGCGCGTGCGTTGGCACGCAGCGCATGCGCCGAGCCGACACGCTGCCCCCACGGTTTTGTCCCGCTCTGCAGCACCACGCGACGCGCTCCCCTTCTCACCGCAACACGCCAAGCCGCCCCTCGCCACACCCCGGCAGGCCAAGAGCTAGCCGCCGCGGCCGCCCGACAGCCTCTGCTCCGTTCAGCGCCGCCCAAGCCACCCCGGCTCGCCACCTGGCCCCTAGCACAGCTCGAGCTCATCCTCAACCTTGTCCGCAAGCCCTCGTCGCCGCCACGTCGCCCTGCAGCACAGCACGGCGGTCGCCGACGTTCTCATCTTCGGCCATCGTCGGAACCGACCCCGAGCGCCTATTTAAGGAGGCCCCCGAGCACGTTCCGTTCGCAGGCGGCCTCAGTACACTCCCCCAGTTCCCCCATGGCAGCCAATCGACCCGAGGAGGCCGTCTTCCTCATCTCCGGCAACTCTAGCCGCCGCCGCTGTCTCGACCATTCCGGCGCCACCAGGGCCTCTCCCTCCCATTTCTCTTCGCCAAGAACACCTCCTCCCTTCCAGGAACCCAACCCCCTACTTGATTTTGATCGGGAACCACTTTCACCCCAAAACCACTCCGTCACCGAAGCTCCCTCCGCCGTGGAGCTCGCCGCCGAGGAACCCCTCCGTCCCCGCCGGCCAGTCGACCACCGGGAGGACCGCCTAGGAGAGGTGGATCCATCCCTGGCCTCGGATGCCCTCGAGGAGCCTCCCTTCGCCGGCGACGATCGCCGGAGCTGCGCCTCTGCTCGGGCAGAGGAAAAGGAGAGGGAGGAGACTGGTCAAACCTGACCAGTGGGCCAGGCGGGCCCACTATCAGTGACAGCCCCCGCCGCCACGCGTGTTAAGTGAAAGCGTAAAAGGCCCAAGTACGTTTCCCCGCTTCGAAAGCGTATTCCCCTCTGAAACGTTTTTCTTTTTCTGTTTTATTTAAAAACAAGATTTGACCAGAACTTTGACTGGTTATATCTTTTTAAATATAACTCCAAATGAGTTAATTCTTTTTCCTACCTCTCTCAAATATTGTCTAGTTTATTTTAAGATTTATTTGAAAAAATTTCAAAACAACTTTTGGTGCTGTTTTTATTTTGTGTGTTAATTCTTTATATTGCTAAAATAGGATTTTTGGAGAGAGGAGAAAGCTTTCAAAAGTTTTGAAGTACACCCTGACTTACCACACATTGAAGGCAAGCATTCTGAACCCCGGCATAATATTTTTGGTGTGTTCGTTGACACGTTTATAACACCACCTCATTTCGAAGGACTTGTTATTTCATGTGATATGATCATTTGCATGGATGCATATTGGTGATTTCCATGCTGTTGGAAATGAGTATACTTGTGATGGTAATCATCCTCATGTATCTTGCATGCATGCCGGAAAGGAATCCAGGAAAGCCTCTGCCTTGGGTAGGCGTGAGCTTGTCGCCGGTCTCCGTCGGGACGGGTATGTCCGGTATGGCATGGTAAGATATAATGAGTGTTGATTGTATTGGTTGAAATATATTTGTTATACATGTCATGCAGGAAACTATAAACCACCTGAGTCGACCGTAGATCGAGTCTTGTTCCAGTAACCCCCACACTTGTTTCGTGCTACCACTTGTCCACCCACGGGTAGGGTGCAGTTCGATAATTTGTCAACCCCTTTCTAGCACACACCGTCTGTAGGGGCGGGATGAGGTACCATGGCCATGGATTAAAGCCAGTCATCCGGTCAGGGGGCATGGGTGTTTCCGGTTGGGTCCGAGAGGGGAGGCCACCCCCTTAGAGCGCGCGATATAAATTTGATCCCATGCTACGCGAGGTTGTAGCCTCCCCACTTAGAGTTTGCTTGACGGGTGTCATGGGTGATTCCAGACACCGGTAAGTTGAGCTGGTGTGTGCAAGTCAGGTGTGTTTTCATTTAAAAGACCGTAAGCGGAATTAGTCCCGATGGACTAAAGGAATCCGTTACTCGTGGGTAAAGAGTACACCCTCTGCAGAGATTAAAACTATTCGAATAGCCATGTCCATGGTTAAGGACTACAGTCTGGGATGGGTCAAGTGTCGGTCTTAGTGTCGGTCTTCGGAGGTGAAGTCATTAACCGTAATGGAACAACATGGATTGTGACTTGTGACTTATGATGATTATGATTTCTATTATCGTTTACTAACCCGTGATATTATTGTTATTATCGAGTATCTCTGGGATGGTTCTACCTCCGGGATATTAATTATGATTGTTTCTTTTAAAGCCCTTTACGTGGTGTCGCTCAGACGCCCGACTGTGGTATTTCGTTTAAAGCCCTTTATGTGGTGTCGCTCAGACGCCCAACTGTGGCATTTCCTTTAAAGCCCTTTATGTGGTGTCGCTCGACGCCTTGACCGTGGCATTTCTTTTAAAGCCCTTTATGTGGTGTCGCTCGACGCCTTGATCGTGGCATTTCTTTTAAAGCCCTTTATGTGGTGTCGCTCGACGCCTTGCCGTGGCATTTCTTTTAAAGCCCTTTATGTGGTGTCGCTCGGATGCCCGATGTGGCATGCTTTCGTTATTTATTTCATAATTTTAATACTTCTATGACATTGCATATTCATATATTACATGCTTACACACATCGAGTATATTTATCCTTGTGGTAGACGTCATGAGCATAAAATATTGTCAAGACATCATGGTTATATTATACCTGTGTTCAAAATGTTTGCAGTACATTCAAAGTACTCACCGGCTTGTCCAGCTATTGTCTTGGCCAGACTTTCTTGCATGGAGAGGAGCGACGCGATGACCGCCCCGGAACCTAAGCAATGGAGATGGTAGCCTCGCGAAGATAGGAGTTAACCTGGTCAGCTGTTCCTGTGGGAATTGGAGTCCCATAGACATTGATGATCCACAAACCGCTTCCGCCATCAACCACTAGAAACCATTTGTTGTACTCACAGGCCAGCATGGTCTTGTACTGCATATTTTGTATTTTTGCTTGGAATTTCTGTATCAAGTTGGAGCCTCATCAGCTAACAGTAATCCTGGGGCTGATGAGCACGACGGTCTTTTCTGGAAATTTATTACCTGGAAAACCGGTCGTGACACTATCGCCGTATTTGTCTGCGGTGTTGAGTACTTTGCTCCATCTCATTCTGTGTCTTACGCTGTTTTGAGCTTTCGCTTCTGCTTCTTCAGACTACGTGCAGTGGCGACGAGCCTTTTGTGGAGGTTCTTCTGCTCCAATGATGTGTCCGGCGTGAGATCGTCCGGACTGTTATCTTCGCCGGGGATGGATTGTTTATCCAAGTTATCCTGTTCGGATGGTTGCTCGAGGGCATGTTCATCGTCCACCGGTTCGCCCTGCTCTAAGGCTGGGTCTGTATGGGTGCTATCTTTGTTGAGGCGGGACTTTAAGCGGCGCTTACGTCGCCGTTTTGACTGCTTTTCGAGGGAATTATCCTTCACTGCGTCCCGTTGTTCCTCGTTATCGCTTGCTTTAGGTGTATCCACCATATATACATCGTGAGTTGAGGTGGCCTTCCAGTGCCCTGTAGGCGCTGGTTCTTGGTCGTCTCCGGCATCGTCGTCCATACCGTCGATGTCTTCGGAGTCAAAGTCGAGCATGTCGGTTAGATCATCGACAGTGGCTACAAAGTGGGTGGTGGGTGGGCATTGAATTTCTTCGTCGTCCGCATCCCAACCTTCCTGGCCATAGTCCGGCCAGGGCTCTCCTGATAAAGAGAGAGACTTTAGTGAATTCAGGATGTCGCCAAAGGGCGAGTGTTGAAAGATGTCCGCATCGGTGAACTCCATGATCGGCGCCCAATCAGATTCGATTTGCAGGGGCGCGGAAGGTTCGGAGTCCGGAGAGGAGTCCGGCTCCTCGGAGTCACGAGCTTCGCAAAGGACAGGGTTGGTATTCGGCTCTATCGCTGTAGAGGTAGCAGCCCCCGAGGCGGTGTCCAGCCACCCATCCTCGATCGGCGCAGTCGGCTCCGAGCTAAGGGTCGGAGTGGACACTTGTGCGGCCTCCAGGGCACTGTCCGGCGGCAGAGCTAGATCACGCCCATCGTGACAGTGCAGCGCGCTTGGCAATGGCTTGAACCCGTCGAAGATCAAGTCTCCGCGGACGTCAGCCGTATAGTTCAAACTTCCAAATCTGACCTGATGGCCAGGGGTGTAGCTTTCGATCTGCTCCAGATGGCCAAGCGATTCAGCCCGCAGTGCAAAGCCGCCGAATACGAAGATCTGCCCGGGGAGAAAAGTCTCACCCTGGACCGCGTTGTTGTTGATGATCGAAGGAGCCATCGGGCCTAAAGGTGACGACACAGAGGAACTCTCAATGAAAGCACCAATGTCGGTGTCAAAACCGGCGGATCTCGGGTAGGGGGTCCCGAACTGTGCGTCTAGGCGGATGGTAACAGGAGACAAGGGACACGATGTTTTTACCCAAGTTCGGGCCCTCTCGGTGGAGGTAAGACCCTACTCCTGCTTGATTAATATTAATGATATGGGTAATACAAGAGTAGATCTACCACGAGATCAGAGAGGCTAAACCCTAGAAGCTAGCCTATGGTATGATTGTTGTTCGTACTACGGACTAAAACCCTCCGGTTTATATAGACACCGGAGAGGGCTAGGGTTACACAGAGTCGGTTACAATGGTAGGAGATCTACATATCCGTATCGCCAAGCTTGCCTTCCACGCCAAGGAAAGTCCCATCCGGACATGGGACGGAGTCTTCAATCTTGTATCTTCATAATCTAGGAGTCCGGCCGACAGTGATAGTTTGGCTATCCGAGCACACCCTAGTCCAGGACTCCCTCATTCACCCTCGGGGCTGAGGGTATGTACCAGTAGCTATGTGTTTGATCTCTCTTTCTCGTGTTCTTGATATGACATGATCTTGATGTATCGCGAGCTTTGCTATTATAGTTGGATCTTATGATGTTTCTCCCCCTCTATCTTCTTGTAATGGATTGAGTTTTCCCTTTGAAGTTATCTTATCGGATTGAGTCTTTAAGGATTTGAGAACACTTGATGTATGCCTTGCATGTGCTTATCTATGCTGACAATGGGATATTCACGTGATCTACTTGATGTATGATTTGGTGATCAACTTGCGGGTTCAGTGACCTTGTGAACTTATGCATAGGGGTTGGCACACGTTTTCGTCTTGACTCTCTGGTAGAAACTTTGGGGCACTCTTTGAAGTTCTTTGTGTTGGTTGAATAGATGAATCTAAGATTGTGTGATGCATATCGTATAATCATACCCATGGATACTTGAGGTGACATTGGAGTATCTAGGTGACATTAGGGTTTTGGTTGATTTGTGTCTTAAGGTGTTATTCTAGTACGAACTCTAGGATAGATCGAACGGAAAGAATAGCTTCGTGCTATTTTACTACGGACTCTTGAATAGATCGATTAGAAAGGATAACTGTCGGTGTCAAAACCGGCGGATCTTGGGTAGGGGGTCCCGAACTGTGCGTCTAGGCGGATGGTAACAAGAGACGAGGGACACAATGTTTTTACCCAGGTTCGGGCCCTCTCGATGGAGGTAAAACCCTACGTCCTGCTTGATTAATATTGATGATATGGTTAGTACAAGAGTAGATCTACCACGAGATCAAGGAGGCTAAACCCTAGAACTAGCCTATGGTATGATTGTTGAGATGTAATGTTCGTCCTATGGACTAAGGCCCTCCGGTTTATATAGACACCAGAGAGGCTAGGGTTACACAGAGTCGGTTACAATGGTAGGAGATCTACATATCCGTATTGCCAAGCTTGCCTTCCACGCCAAGGAAAGTACCTTCCGGACATGAGCCGAGTCTTCAATCTTCTATCTTCGTGATCCGGGAGTCCGGCGGATATTGATAGTCCGGCTGTCCGGACACCCCCTAGTCCAGGACTCCCTCAGTAGCCCCCGAACCAGGCTTCAATGACGATAAGTCCAGCGTGCTTGTAGTCTTCGGCGTTGCAAGGCGGGTTCTCCTTTCAAATTCCATGTACCAGCCGAATAGTGCTTGGCTTCATCTTGAATACTGTGTTCCTCGGCTTCCACGCCAAATAATGGCCCTCTTCCACGCGTCGCACGAATGCGAAAAGCCAAGGTGTCTTTTACATTTCACCCCCTAATTGTGCGGGTCGTCTGCCTATAAAAGGGGCAGGGATCCAGATCCAAACCGCACCGTCTTCCTCCCGCGTATACTCCATCGAAGCGCCTCTGACCCTGAAATCCATTCCACCATGAATCGTCAACGCGGCTCTTCCTCACGCTCCCTAGCCCATCGCCAGGATTGGAGGAGGTGCTCTATTTCACACAATGAGCTAGTAAAGCTCCAAGCGGAGGATTTCTTCCTCCGACCTTCATAGTTCCATCCGAGCCGGACTGGTTACTTATCGAGGTGGGAGGCAGGCGGAGGACACCCCAAGCCCCAACAAGGGGAGCGGGTGTGTTTAGTCCCCTATCGATAAGGGGCTCGGTTTCCAATTCATCCGTTCCTCGCGGGTTCCTCAAGTTCTCGGACTCCAGCTCCACCACCTCACGCCCGCCTCATGCTGCATATCGCGGGCTACATAGCTCTTCTGCGAGCTATTCACGGCATCGAGCCCCATTTCGCATTGTGGAAGAGGCTGTTACGCCTCGTGCCCGTTCTCACCAGGGTCCATATATCAAGTGGGCGGTGCGAAATATGGCGATCGCGGGACCGTTACCTATCCGGCACCCCAAGAGGGCGTCCAAGACGGCCCTCGGGTGGTTTTATATAGTAGGCGCTCCGTTGCCCGACCCAGTCTGGATTGGCCTCCGGAGTTTGATGTTGCTCCCTTGAAGAAACGCCTCGGTGGCGCCCATGAGCCCCGTTTGGAGGAAGACAAGAGCGTCCATTACTTGATGGGCGGATAAGATTAATGGCTCATTCCGGCTTGACCATGATTGGAGTCATGGCGGCGCATCAGCGGGGTGCAGCCGCTGCAATCTGAGGCCACCCCATGTGGGATTTCAATGGGTAGGACGATGCCACCCGGCACGGCCGTAAAGGGCCGGAATCGACCGAGGATCTGGTGAAGATCCTGTCCGGTCTGTACAAGGGGGAGAAGGAGGACTTCCTTCGTCCAACCCTCTGGAGGGTTTTCCATGATCAACCCGGAGGATGGGTGTTTAACACCTCAAAGGGCTTTTACCCGTATCTTGAAGTTTAAGCTTCTTTACATTCGTCTTGGTGCAGAGTCTACGCCGGACTGTGGAGGACATGGTGAGTCCTGCTCCACAACCCGAGGATCCGGAAGGGTCCCTGGGTCCGGCCTCCGAAGAGGATCCGGACATCGAGGTGGAGCTGATCGACGGGGTGTATCACCAGCTCAGCATTGACAATGCTTTGGTCGCCATTACGGCGGACTACCCCGGGCTAAGTTCGGCATCCCAGGTGACCACGACCGAAGTCCGGACACCGTTATCTTATCCTTGCCTATTTCGACCTTCGCGAGCGATGGTATTTTGCAGAAGCGCCATTGCGGCGAGGAGCCGAGCTGCGGCGACCGACCTCTGAGGTCGATCCGAACTAGCGGGAGGAAAAGGAGCGCCGTGCGGGCAGAAACGTCGCCGCAGAGGTATAGCTCATGTTTTGATCTTTTTGAGCCACGTTCCGAGGAAACTTCTAAGTGCTCATGATCTTTATAGGAGAAAAAGCGCCGCGGACTGCGGCGCAGGAATTGCCGACCCAACCAACACCAGCCGGGCTCCAGCGCCCGGACTGGGGGGGGAGCAAGCGCAAGACGCGAACCGGATCCTGCTCCAACGGAGGATACCGACAGACTGTCCGCCACCAAGTCGGAGGTGGAGAGCGCTATGAATCATAGACGCTGCCGCACAGTTTTTCAAGAAGCGTGCTTTTCCCCTGAGGTATTGGATGCCTTTAACGCAGGGGACGCGCATCTCCGTGCTGTTCAAAATGGTTTTACCAGAGCCACGGACCAGTATGTTAAAGACATACGGGTAAGGAAATTTTAATGGTTGTATACACCAGTAGCCCCTGAGACTTAAATTAGTTATGCTAACTGATTTAAGGATCATTTCAAATTTCAGGCCCTTAACGAGAAGAATGCCCGGCTGTCTCGGGAGCTGCAAGATTGCAAGGCCCAACTTGAGGCCGCACTTGCTGCCGCAGGAGGAGACGGAAAGACCCCTCCTGGTAACACATTTGTATAAATTAATATAAGCGTTATGCGGCATGCGCGAGTCTAATAATGACACTCCAGTGCCGCCAACAAGATCCGGACAGGCAAGACCTGCGCCAACTAAAGGCGGCGAGAATGTGCTTTGAACGAGTTCAGCAGAAAGGAACAAGCTCCAAGATGCCAACGCCAAGCTCGGAGAAGAGCTGAAAGGCGCCTGAGCCGAGCTGTCCGGCTCCGTCAAGGAGAATCAGCGGCTTCGTCGCGGCATCTATAGTAAGTGCTTGAGCGAACTCTCTAAGTAAGAAGAGTTGGCGAGGAAGCAATTTGACATAATATGTCTTGTAGGTATACTCACGGGTCATCCTACGGAGGAGATGCCCGTATCAATGGGTGATCAACTTCCGAACTGTTGCGGCTGCTCAAACGAGTTCGGCAGGCAATGAGTGGCGCCAGTCACGGGCTTTATGGCCATCCTCGCCTCCCCGAGGGCCTCGGGAGCTTGCGAGAAGCTGCGAGGTCTGCGGCAGCCGTTTGTGGAAGATTTCGCTTGCCAAAGGTGCCGAGGAGGCTTGGGCCATGGTGAAGACGCTACAAGAAGGCGATCCCAACCATATGGCGAGTTGGACCGGTGGGGCCCGGCGGGAAGGAGATCCTGTGAGTTTAGTGTACAGCCAGTAGAACTGGCTGCTAAGTTTTCCCAGCGGATCAGTAAACTAGACAGCTGTTAGGCGGGATTGAGGAGGAATACAATCAATGAACTTCGACAATGTATGTTATCCTTTAAAAATGACATGTGAAATGCCTTCTAGCCGGATTGTAGATCGTTTGTCTTTGCCGACCTTTTAAGCCGACCTCGGGACCCTAGAGTCCGGAGTGTGTCGAATACCTTTTGGTTAAGAAATAACCGTGGTATGCATGGAGACCAAAGTAGGGGTCATTAGTGCTTTATCGCACAAGTGCCCAACTAGTTATGTTATATTACATGGTTAGTAAGAAACATCTTCCAGGAGAATAGTTCCGTTAAGGGTTCCTTTATTTGGGGATGCATGCCCTAAAGTGCATGTCCGGACTACCAAGAGAGCGATAAAACATCCGGGGCAGATGGGAAAAAATAGGTAAAAGTCATCTTTTAAATCACCGACCGAATATTCCCTTAAGAACGCTAGCTTTCGGCTTCACCCGTCTGAGGTACACATCCGGTGACCAGCGGTAACAATCGCAGAGGTGCTCCTTTACCGCCTAGCCGAACAATCGGGAGCGTGGGGTAAGCACAGAGCCGAGCAACCCAGCTTGGCCAAAACTTAAGTCATATCGATGCATATAATGGAGAGTAAAAGGTACATGTGGAAGCTTGACACATGTGTTGGGTATGAAACCCGTATAGTTGAGCTTCTGTAAAAGAAGCCCCCAGGAATAACGAGTGCGGATGGCACATCGTACGTATGCAAAGAATGCGAAAATGGGCCCCGAGGGGCTTTGTTAAGTTAAAAGGATAAAAAGAGAAACAGAAGACAGCCGAAATATAAAAAAGGTTGGACGGGGGAAGGGGACAAACTCTTAGTCCGGCGCTAGGCATAGAATCGTCAGAGTCGGGCTGCGTTCCATGGGTTCGGCTCGAGTCGGTTGTCCGACGCATTTCGTAGACGGTATGCTCCGCCGGTTAGTACTTGATCAATAATGAAGGGGCCTTCCCATCTGGGCTTGAGCTTGTCCTTTTTCTTGTCCGGCAGGCGTAGAACTAGTTCGCCAACGTTATAAGTCTTGGCCCGTACTTCTACCTTTGATATCTTGAACTGCTGGCGATAGAATGCGGAACGAGCCTTCGCGACGTCTCGTTCTTCCCCCAATGTGTCCAAGCTGTCCTGCCGATCCAACTCGGCTTCTCTTTCCTCATACATGCGCACTCGAGGTGAATCATGAATTATGTCGCAGGGCAAGACTGCCTCTGCGCCGTATACCATAAAAAATGGTGTGAATCCGGTAGTACGGTTAGGCGTTGTCCGCAGCCCCCAGAGTACGGAGTCGAGCTCCTTAACCCATTGGGTATTGGATTTGGTGAGTGACCTCACCAATCTGGGTTTAATGCCGCTCATTATTAGACCGTTTGCTCTTTCCACTTGACCGTTGGTTTGAGGGTGATAGACTGATGCATAGTCGAGCTTAACGCCCATATTTTTGCACCATGACTTGACCTCATCGGTCGTGAAGTTCGTGCCATTGTCGGTGATGATGCTGTGGGGGACTCCGTAACGGTGTACCACCTCTGACATAAAGTCTATCACTGGTCCGGACTCTGCCATTTTGACCGGTTTGGCCTCTATCCATTTGGTGAACTTATCCACCATGACCAAGAGGTACTTTTTCTTGTGGGTTCCCCCTTTAAGGGTCCGACCATGTCAAGCCCCTGACCATGAACGGCCGGGTAATGGGTATGGTTTTGAGGCGGTGGGTGGCATATGGCTCGATTAGCAAAGAGTCGACAACCAACGATCGCTGGACCAAGTCTGTGCATCTGCCCGAGCCGTCGGCCAATAAAATCTGTCAGACGGAATGCCTTTCCTACGGGGCCGGGCTGCTGCATGGTGTCCGCCTAGTCCGCATGGATTTCAGCCAGAGGTTTCGCCCTCTTCTTGAGAGATACACCTTTGAAGGACTCGGTAGTACTTTTCTTATAAAGTTCTCCATCATGGACCTTATAGGCCTTCGATCGCGGACTATCAATGGGCCTCATTTTGGTCTTGAAGTTCTGCCTAAGTAAGTAGGCTAGGAAAGCTTCATCCACGCGCGATTCTGCCATTATAGCGTGGGCGGAGGGTGTTATGTCATCTGCTGGATCACGGTTGGTGCGGTTTTCTCCGGTTTGTCACTACGGGCTCCTCTTCCCATAATGCGGATGGCTTGAAGAGCCGTTCGGGAAGATATTTGGAGGGACAGCATCACGTTTCGCACCGATGCGTGCCAGGACGTCGGCCGCTTGGTTATTATCTCGGGCTATGTGATGGAATTCGAGTCCTTCGAACCGAGCTGGCATTTTCAGGACAACATTGCGATATGCTGCCATTTTCAGATCCTTGGCGTCAAAGTCTCCATTTATTTGGGATATTGCGAGGTTTGAATCCCCGCGCACCTCTAGGCGTTGGATGCCCATGGAGACTGCCATCCGGAGACCATGTAATAGGGCCTCGTATTCGGCTGCATTGTTGGAGTCCGTGTACATTATTTGAAGTACATACTAGATCAGTATCTCCGGTGGGGGCGTCGATCTGACGCCATCCCCATCCGGCCAACATTTTGGAGCCGTCGAAGTGCATAGTCCAATTGGAGTATCGCCCGTACTCTTTAGGGAGTTCGCTTTGATCCATTCGGCGACGAAGTCAGCCAAAACTTGTGACTTAATGGCTCATCGAGGTCGTAAGTTATGTCGAATGGTAAGAGCTCAATGGCCCATTTGCAATCCTGCCCGTTCGCGTCGCGGTTATTTATAATGTCATTGAGTGGTACTTGAGGCCATTGTTATCGAACACTCTTGAAAGTAGTGCCGAGCTTCCGAGACGCCATGAACACCGCATATGCTATCTTACGATAGTGCGGGTAGCGGATTTGCGGGGGTTAACACAAAGGATAAGTAATACATTGGTTTTGAAGAGGGAATTTATGCCCTTCATCGCTCGTTCGACGACGAGGACATCGCTACTAACTGGATGTGTTGCTGCGATATATAACAACATTGGTTCGCCCAGTGGGTGCAGCCAAGACGGTTGTTGCCAATATGGCCTTTATTTCTTGAGTCCGGCGATGGCGGCATCCGTCCCTCGAAGTGTTGGTGCGCCTTAGGAGGCGATAAAGGCAACGCCTTCTCTCCTAAGCGGGAGATAAACGTCTTAAAGCTGCCACGCATCTGTTAATTTTGTATTTGCTTGAGGTCCTTTGGAATATCCAAGCGTGTGAGCCGGATTTTGGCGGATTTGCTTCAATTCCTCTACGGATCGATGAAGCCCAGCAGCTTTCGGTGGTATGCCGAAAACACATTTTTCCGGATTCAGCTTGATGTCGTATGCTCGAGGTTGTTGAATGTGAGCCTCAAATCGTCTACTAAAGTTTCGGCGTGTTTTGTTTTGACGACTCGTCGTCTCGTATCTCTCATTGTTTTGCCGATCTGGGTGGCGGACATGTTTGAATCATGCGCTGATATGTTGCGCCGGCGTTTTTAAGTCCGAAGGGCATCGTGTTGAAGTAGAATGGTCCGTATGGAGTGATGAATGCGATTCTTGGCTTGATCTGCTTCCGCCATCTTAATTTGAGGATAGCGAGTATGCATCCGTGAAGCACAACGAGTCGTGTCTGCTTGTGGCATCGATAATTTGATCGATGCGGGGAGGAAAAGGATCCTTTGGGCAAGCCTTATTGAGGTCTTTGAAGTCGACCGCAGGCGCCAGATTTATCCTTCTTTGGTACCATCACCAAATTTGCTAGCCATCCGGATGTTTGATATCTCTAATGAATCTGGCTTCCAATAACTTGGCTAGCTCTTCTCCCATTGCCTGTCTTTTGGGCTCGGAAAATCGTCGAAGAGCCTGTTTGAATGGCTTAAATCCTTTTAGGATGTTTAGGCTGTGTTCTGCCAATCTGCGAGGGATTCCGGGCATGTCCGAGGGATGCCAGGCGAATATGTCCCAATTTTCCCGAAGGAATTCGCGCAATGCGGCGTCAACTTCGGGATTCAACTGTGCCCCGATGGAAGCCGTCTTTGTTTGGTTCGTTGGGTGGACCTGAAATTTTGTTATCTCGTCCGCTGGTTTGAAGGAGGTGGACTTGGATCTTTTATCAAGTATCACATCGTCCCTGTTTACCGTAGAGCGCAGCGCGGTGAGTTCCTCTGCCGCTAAGGCTTCGGATAGTGCCTCGAGGGCTAGTGCGGCTGTCTTGTTTTTGGCGCGGAGTGCTATATCCGGATCACTAACGAGAGTTATTATTCCGCTGGGCCCAGGCATTTTGAGCTTCATGTACCCGTAATGAGGTATTGCTTGAAAAATTGTGAATGCCTCTCGTCCTAATATGGCATGATAGCCGCTGCTGAGCGGGCCACAGAACGTGACTTCTTCGGATCTGTAATTGTCACGAGAGCGAACACCACATCGGTGTGATTTTTCGGTCTGCAGCAGCGCTTCCGGCTAGGGATTATTCCTCTGAAGGTTGTGCTGCTCCGCTCAATACGGCTCCAATCGATTTCCATTTTCCACAGAGTTTCCTCGTAAATGAGGTTTAGTCCATTGCCGCCGTCCATGAGGACTTTTGTCAGTCGAAAGCCGTCCACTATGGGACTAAGTACCGGTCTTGGCCGGGCTCTGTAGTTCGAGATGTGGGCTCGTCATTTGGCGCTGAAGGTAATAGCTGTGTCCTCCATGGATTTGTTGTTGCTACTTGGTAGACTTGGCGAGTTCGCGGATTGTTCGCTTTCGCATATTATTTGATGCGAAAGTCTCGAAGACTGTTGATGCCGTGCTGGTATTGTTGGAGTGGTTTCCCGGAGCTAGAAGCTCTTCGCCACTTTTGGCCACCTGCCGTAATATCCAACATGCTCGAAGGCTATGTGTTGGGACAGCTCCCTCTGCACTATGAAGTTTACAGGTCCATTGAGCCATCCCTCGATCTGGTTCGTTTCCCTTCTTGGGTTTTGCTTTTTGTTTTTGCATCCGGGGCATGATTGTAAGGCGCCATTTTACATGGATGGGTTTGGGGCGGATTATCCCAAAATTGGTTTTCAGTTTTCGGAAACTCTCCATCGCCTGATACTTTCGCACTATGGGCGCCAGATCGGTGAAACGCGTAATCTTGCGATGATCAATGGCGTTCGAAATTCCCTTGTCCGTGCGGTTATTGCGAAGATTGAGATTGCGTTTTCCTCTCGGCAGTCCTTTATCCTGTCCATAACCGGAGAATCGCCCGATAATGATGTCTTGTTTACAAGGCTCTTGCCGTATTAGAGATAGGTCGCATATGTCTGGGTGGGTGGGTGGAATAAAATCCGGATCCCTGCCCATCTTTGGGCTCAAGGGCCGAGGGGCTTCCGAATTCGGAGGCTTGATTTGCTGGAGACAGTCCAGCGAGTCCGGAGCGGTGCATGATTTTAGGTTCAGTGCTCGATCAAAGTCCGTCCCTCCGCGGGAATCCGGCATGGAGGGTTCTGGAATCCGAACACGGATTGTTTTCAACACTGGCAAAGAATTGCCGCGTTGTTCCTCTACCACTGCAATGTGGTGGGTGGCCTGGGGAGAGTTAATCTCTCTCAGTTCAGTTTTAAGCCTGGTCTGATTGTAGTCCGTAGCGACTCCCAGGGCGGCGATGCTATCCAAGAGCTCGTTAATAGACGAGAGCTCGATCGGATCTAACTGTTCGGCAGCCTTAGGGCTGACGCGAAGATGCCGGCGACTTGAGAAGTCATTGCGAATCGGCGGCCGGACGGCGGTCATAAGAAAGCCACCGAGCGGATAGTCGACCGACCGGCCAAGGCCCTCCGCAAAAACACCGTCTTTGAAGGCGGGTAAAGGCATCCGCTCTATCGGCGACGACACAGAGGAACTCTCAATGAAAGCACCAATGTCGGTGTCAAAACCGGCGGATCTCGGGTAGGGGTCCCGAACTGTGCGTCTAGGCGGATGGTAACAAGAGACGAGGGACACAATGTTTTTACCTGGTTCGGCCCTCTCGATGGAGGTAAAACCCTACGTCTGCTTGATTAATATTGATGATATGGGTAGTACAAGAGTAGATCTACCACGAGATCAAGGAGGCTAAACCCTAGAAGCTAGCCTATGGTATGATTGTTGAGATGTAATGTTCGTCCTATGGACTAAGGCCCTCCGGTTTATATAGACACCGGAGAGGCTAGGGTTACACAGAGTCGGTTACAATGGTAGGAGATCTACATATCCGTATTGCCAAGCTTGCCTTCCACGCCAAGGAAAGTACCTTCCGGACACGAGCCGGAGTCTTCAATCTTCTATCTTCGTAGTCTGGGAGTCCGGCGGATATTGATAGTCCGGCTGTCCGGACACCCCCTAGTCCAGGACTCCCTCAATAACTTTGAGGTGGTTTCGTACCCTACAATAATATCTTCGTTTGTTCTCCACTATTATTGACTTTGGAGTGACTATTTGTTGCACGTTGAAGGATTGTTATAGGATCTAATTATGGTATCGTTGTTGAGAGAACTTGCACTAGTGAAAGTATGAACCCTAGGCCTTGTTTCCTAGCATTGCAATACCGTTTACGCTCACTTTTATCATTAGTTACCTTGATGTTTTTATATTTTCAGATTACAAAAACCTATATCTACCATCCATATTGCACTTGTATCACCATATCTTCGCCGAACTAGTGCACCTATACAATTTACCATTGTATTAGGTGTGTTGGGGACACAAGAGACTCTTTGTTATTTGGTTGCAGGGTTGCTTGAGAGAGACCATCTTCATGCTACGCCTCCCACGGATTGATAAACCTTCGGTCATCCACTTGAGGGAAATTTGCTACTGTCCTACAAACCTCTGCACTTGGATGCCCAACAACGTCTACAGGAAGAAGGTTGTGTAGTAGACATCAATGATCAGCACTATTTAACTCACCCCCGTGATCTAGACTAGACATATACTCTGGAAGAAGCGCAATTTCTGCACGAAGTAGGGCTCCGGCATTTGAATGAAGCTTTTCAAAAGGGAATATTGTTTCATCAAATATAATATAACAAGAAATATAGATTAAGTCAAAGAAATCTCAAGACACTTGTAACCTTTGTGAAGGTTACTATAACCAAGAAAAACACATTGAGTAGAACGAAACTCAAGTTTGTGATGATTATATGGGCGAAGATTGGGGTAATAAGCACACCCAAAATTCTAAAAGAATTGTAGTACGGTTTTGATTAAACAATTTTTTCAAGGGAGCAATATGTCCAATTACTTTGCTAGGAAGACGGTTTATAAGATAAGTGGCAGCAATAAAGGCTTCATCCGGATATTTTAAGGGCATGGATGTATGAGCTAGAAGGGATAGACCTACTTCAACGATGTGGCGATGCTTACGCTCAGCGGAGCCATTCTACTGTTGAGCATGAGGGAAAGAGACATGATGACTAATACCAATATCACGAAAGAAAGAGTAGAGTTTCTCATACTCTCCTCTCCAGTCACTTTGGACTGCAATAATCTTTCTGCTAAACTGACGCTCAACAAGTTTCTGAAATTCTTGGAAGATGGAAAGAACTTCAGATTTAAACTTAAGCAAATATATCCAAGTGAACTTGCTAAAGTCATCAATAAAACTAACATAATATTTTTTTCCTTCCAAAAGAATCTATTGCATGACCCCATACATCACTAAAAATAAGTTCCAATGGAGCACGAGACACACTATTTGACTTAGGATAAGGGAGTTGGCGACTTTTTACACACTGACAAGCATCACAAACAGACTCAATATTTTGACTAGATGACAATGGAAGATTGCCTTTATTCACTACTTGCTTGACTATGACCAAAGAAGGATGTCCTAATCTTTGATGCCATCTTGCCAAGGAGGGCTTGACGACAGAGTAGACTTGATGACGACACTTTTGACTAAGTGCTCCGAATGTGATGGGATACAAGCCTCCAATGCATCTACCGTGGTGAATGAGCTCCCTCGTTGCCCGATCCTTGATGAAAAAATATGTTGGATGAGTTTCAAAAAAGACATTATTATCACCAGAAAAACGGGACATAGATGCAAGGTTCTTGTCGGCTTGTGGAACATGAAGAACATCTTTTAGAACAAGATCACGTTTAAGAGTAGGGGAATAAATAGATGCTTGACCAATGTGACAAATATCCATACCTCCACCGCTTGCGGTGTGAATTTGATCGTTGCCGAAGTATCTCTCCCTCATGGAGAGTTTTCAAGCTCATTGGTGACATGATCAGTGGCCCCCGAGTCGACGTACCAGACGTACCATCACCTCCTTGTTCTCTGATTGTAGCGGCGACATGACGAGCATCAGGGACATATTTGATCGTTGCCGAAGTATCTCTCCCTCATGGAGAGTTTCCAAGCTCATTGGTGACATGATCAGTGGCCCCCGAGTCGACGTACCAGACGTACCATCACCTCCTTGTTCTCTGATTGCAGCGGCGACATGACGAGCATCAGGGACATAGTCTTCATCATGACGATGCCAATAGTCCATGACCTCGTGGCTTGGTTTCTTGCATAATTGGCACTGAACATGATTGTTGGAGGAAGAACCAGAGGAGGCGTGATTGTTGTTGAAGCCGCCCCCTCCAGATCGGGCAGGAGCGTTGTTGTTGGTTTAGCCGCTCCCACCTTGTCGCGCGCCTGAACCATTGCCGTGGCTGCGCCCGCCGCCGCTGCCACTGTTGCTGCGGTCCCTCCCCTGGTGACCGCGTTCGCGGCCAGTACCGCGGCCACGCGAGGCGGCATTAGCTGAAGACTGCCGCACATTCATTCCATGGAGAAGATTGAGGCGTGCGTCGAAACTGAGAAGCTGGGTGTACAGCTCTTGGACAGACACGGGTTCAACCCGCGCAGCAAGAGCCGACACGACCGGTTTGTAGTCGAGGTCTAGGCCGGCCAGAACTTGGGAGACGATCTCGCCTCTGGACATGGCGGCTTCGGTGCAGGCGATCTCATCCATGAGCATCTTGACCTTGGCTAAATACTCTGCCATGGACATGTTTCACTTCTTGAGGTTTGTGAGTTCCATCCGAGTGTTGATCGCTTGCGCTTCGGTTTGGGCAGCAAACATAGCTTCGATCGCCGCCACACCTCCGTTGGTGTCTGAAGAGTAACCACCTGTGCAAGAATCTCGCGAGACAAAGAACCCATCAGAAAGCCCTGAACCTGTTGCTGTTGTGCATACCAGAGAACGCAGGCAAAGTTGGCAATCTGCTCCTCCTTCCCATCCTTGGTGATGGTGAGGGTTTTCGGTGGCGCCTGGCTCGCCGGATCAAGGTGGTGGCCCATCTGTGCGCCCTTAATTTGGGGTAGCACGATGGCCTTCCACATGATGTAATTGTTCCTCATAAGCTTCTCGGGGGAGGGGGGGTCCGATGGATGTGGCAAGGGATGGGGTGGAGGAGGAAGGGGCAAAGGTGGAGTTGGATGCAAGGGACGTGGTGAGGGCACTCATGGTGCTGGATGTGGTGGAAGCGGTGGTCATGGCGATAGGTTGAAGAACGGCTTGGCTAGATGCGATCTCCTTTTGATCTTAGGAAGAAGTCACTCTGATTACCATGTAAGAATATTGGGAAGCGTTAAACCCTTTGTTCGGGCCGCACTTATATTTATACGGAAATGTTAATGCCCACACGTGTGGGCGTTTGCACATCGCTCACACGCCTCCATCACCACTCATTTTGCCACGTATGAATAGATGACATCAGCAGAATTTTTTTTGGTTTTCGGCTTAAAAATGTTGTATCTCTTAAATAAAAAAGCGAACTAAAAATCCGTTTTCACCATTAAATCCGTCTCGACGAGATCTTCAAAACTAGACCCCATGTTGATATGTTTCGACAAATTTTTTTTTTGCCAGAAGTTGCCACGATGTTTACACTGCAGTTGCCATAGGGCTTAAACTAAAGTTGCCATGTGGCAATTTTAGTTCGTAGATCATGGCAATTTTAGTATTTTGATGATGGCAACTCCAGTACTTTGACCATGAAAATTATTTTTTGTATGAACCATGACAATTTTACGTGCATGTATCATGGCAATTTTAGTTTATGGTTCATGGCCAGTCTAGTTTCTTAATTCCCCGTTTTATAAATGTCAAAATTTACTTTTAAATGTAGAAAAAAATAGATGAAACATATCATGGCAACTTCAGTGTAAACATCATGGCAATTCATATGCAATAGACATGGCAACTTTTAATCAAAAAAAAAATTCATCAAAACATATCAACATGGGATCTAGTTTCGAAGATCTCATCGCGAGAGATTTAATGGTTAAAACGGATTTTCAATCGGATTTTTCGCTTAAGAGATAAAACATTTTAAAAACTGAAAATCCAAAAAGATTTTTGCATGCATGCATGCGATGACGTGGCAATCTGTTTACATTAAAGACGTGTGGTGCGTCTCCCTTTCTGCCACACGTGTGGCAGTTAGCGTGACCCTATTTATATGGGCAATGCCATGGCTTACAAGAAGAGAACGATCGGTAGATCGATTACAGGAGGTCGGTAAAGAGTTGGATCAGAAAAAGAGATAGAGAAGAGATACAAGTTTAAACAAGAGGAGTTCTCTCTCTATACAATTCTATCTCTATACAATTATTCCAACACTTAGCAGTTAGCACTAGTAGTGCTGTAGTAAAATTTCTGGAGTGACGGTAATTGTTAGAATTGCATTATCTTGCTGTTGTGTCAGATGATTTAAGTCGTATTCAGAACCAGATCATGAGTCCAGATGGGTCAAAGGATATACAGTATGAATCAAAGAGAAATAAAATAGATACAACTGAGCGATGCACTGATGCTTTTAAAGCTTGTGCAATCCTCAAAGCTTGCCAAAGTAGTGTGACAAGGGAGCAGGAGACACCGACGGGGCATAGCCAAACGTGCTTGCACTGCACGCTTCGTGTGGGACTCGTCGTACCTTGCCCGCCTGCTCCTGGTTAAACGGGACCGGGACGAACAACCCTCGCGTATTGTCAGCAGCGTGCTGGCCGCTCGACGACCTCTTGGCCGGCTCCGCCTCCATGCAGCCTATCTCCAGCAGCAGCTTCGCCGCGCCCACATCACGGCTTGCCGGTGCAATCGGGTTAGCGTACAGGCCGCCGCACCCATAGCGATCATGGTGCTCCATCAGCAGGTGCCCCCGTTGCAAGGGTTGTCGCAGCGAGGGGTACCTTAAGAGAGGCTGCTGCTCCAGTACATCGTGCACCCAGCAGCGCCCGCCCTCTCCGATGAACAAGGCTTTCAATTTGGGGTACTGGTCGATGGTCATCACGCACACCCGTGCGTCTGACCCCGCCGTCACGCTCAACGCCGGCGCCGGGTCCGGCACACGCAGGTTCCGGATCCAGTCCCACCTCACCTCCTCCGTCGCCAGGTCGAGGCGCGCGATCCTCGTGTCCCAGTACTCCCCTGTCAGGGACCAGTACACCGCTCCGTCGGCGCACGCGGGGCCACGGTGGGTCTCGCCGGCTGTCCCACCGGCGGCATGCACGCTCCTCCAGCTCTCGCCTCCTGCCACCGTGCACACGTGCACTACCTTCTCCGCGTGGAATCCCGTGTGAACAATCTTGTATCGCATCGAACCGGGGTCGAAGCCGAAGCAGTACGCGTGGCACTCGTACCTCCGCCCCGTCTCCGGCGGCAACGGAAGGGCGAGCGACTCGCCGGTGAAGGGCTCCACGACGGTGATGGCTCTCTGGCCGCGGTCGAGGAAGCACAGCAGCCCGTTGCAAGTGCCTATCATGTCCTCCGACCTGCCGGCCGTGAAAGTGGCACTGAGTCGCCACTGCTCGTCCAAGAGGAACCCGCTGCCGCCGTCCGAGCCTTCGGCATTGTGGATTCGGCTATATCCGGGAAAGAACACGACGGTGTGGGTCAGGGTGCGCGGTCCGTGAACCGTGTGCTCGTCGATGAAGGCAGGGTCGGAGATGACGTCGCGCCACTCCTTGCAGACACGGCGGAAGCGGCGGAGGTCGCTCGACGGGAGGCGGAGCAGGATGCCCGCAAGGACGTCCCGCGGAAGGCACGCGGCGTTGGCATCGCCGGCCATCGCTTCTTTCTGGATGGATTCGCTCGGAACTAGAGTGCCTGGCCGATTACATATCTCGTTGCTCTGCGGGCGAGAAGACCGTCTCGGGATGCGATACTAGGTTTTGCTACGAAGATTAGTCAGGCTAGAGCCGGTGACGGGCCCGTGAAACCCCGTGCGTTCAGAATTATCATTAAGTCTCAGCCGTCAGATCAAAACCGGCGCAGTGATTCGTGCGAAAACGACCGGCAGATGCGGTTAGCGCCGCGTGGCCCGTTATTCCTTTTCTTTTCCTGAAATTATCATCGGCGCTGGTTTATGGGCTTTTCCAAGCCGTTTTCGTCTATGGGCTAGTTGTTAATTTTTTTTCAGGATTGGGCGCTAGTTGTTAATTGTTGTACACTACACGCGGGACTTAACCGACACATTGATTTTTTTTCCGTCAAGCTGCTCTTTTTCTATTTACTAGCAAATATGTCTGTGGTGTTGCAACGGGAGATAAAAAGTAATACCTCCATATCAAAACATAAAACATTTTATAGGCTATTAGGTGAGTTAATTGTAAAGAAGTACCACAATTGAGGCATTACAAGCAGATTGGTATCACTTTTCGTAATTTTTACATGTCAGTACCAACTTTGGGGCTAGCGGTTACAAAAAGGTCTAAATCGCGTATAAACACGTATTGACCTGACGACGGGGCCCGCTTGTCGGGTGCCTATGTGGCATTTTTTTTGCAGAATACCCCCTAGTTTTGTATGTAATCACGTAAATGCCCATTATTTCGCGGAAAAAAGGCCACTGAGAGGATTTTTTTTCGTTGGCAAGTTTCCTATGGACTAGTTTGAAAATTTCCGCCGGATTGAACAAATAAATAACAGAATCGAAAAATGAGGCACCGGGATGATTCGAACCCGCAACCCGCGGTTCTGCTGCGCGCGCTAGCCACGAAGGCAGGGCGACACCAGCGACAGAAAGCAGGCGACATCTCTTTTATAGACGGTCCGAAACGTTGGGCCGGTAGTTCGGCTTACCGAGTCGTTAAACAGACGAGCTTTCGCGCAAGGCACTTTCTTAATGGGCCAGCCCACTCGTTGCGTCTTACCGAATCGGTACTGAAATTCCAAAAAAATGGATTCGATCTAGGATTCGAACTTGAGACCAGACGATCGAATGGAACAGTTCTTTGCCAGTCGAGCTAATGAGTGTAAATGTTATTTTTGGCCGCGCGAACATTTAAGAACTAAAGGCAACGCTAGACAAAAAAGAGTCGAAATTTAGACCATTGTACATTTTTAATATAATTTGAACATTTTTTAATGTGCGATAAACATTTTGTGAACTATGCTGAACAATAATTAAATACACATTGAACATTTTTTGTGATATACGATGAATCATTTTTACATATACATTGAACATTCTTTATGTATGTTGAACAACTTTTAATTACACCTTGAACATTTTGGTGATATACACTGAACTGTATTTTTATAGTCATTGAACATTTTTGTGATCTATACAGATTTTTTTTTTGAATTGTGACCACATTTTTTAAAATGTGAACAAAATTTGAAAACCATGAACAGTTTCGAAATCATGATCAAAATTTGGGATTTCAAAACATTTTCTTGAAAACAAAGTACAAAACTAAAAACGGAAACGGGTAAAATAAAATAAACAGAAACAGATATAGAAACAAAACAAGGGAAAGAAAAAAGAAAGAAACAGGTAAAACCGGAAAACCCGTTAAAAGAAAAAAAAAAGCAGAAAGAAAACTGGTTGAGGGACACTAGTGTGCCGGCCCGTTTCGCGACAGAACCTCGCTTGGCCCAGCCGCCGGCCCAGCGTATGTATTCGAGTATAATAAGGATTTCGCCTGCTTCTCATCCATAGCGACGCTTTGGCTTTTTGGCTAGCGCGCGCAGCGCTTCGATGACAGGTCGCGGGTTCGAACTCATGTCAAGTGATTTTTTCGTTCTGTTATATTTATTTATTTAATTCGCCGGAAACTTTCAAACTAGTCCGTGGAAACTTGCGAACGAAAAAAAACCCCTCCCAGTAGCCTCTTTTCGCGAAATAATGGGCATTTATGTGATTAAATATAAAGTTAGGGGGTTTTCTGCAAAAAAACATGCCACATAGGCACCTGACATGCAGGCCCCGCCAGTCAGATACACTGTCAATACATGTTTATACACGATTTAAACCTTTTTGTAAGGGCTAGCCCCAAACTTGGTACTGACATGTAAAAATTACGAAAAGTGGTACCAATCTGCATGTAAATGCCCCAATTGTGGTACTTCTGTGCAATTAACTCCTATTAGGTAGACATAGCACACTAGGGTGATAAGCATGCGCAAGAGCCTCCACATGTGCACCTCATTTATTTTAACGTGTCAAACAATGGATCGTTTGAGGGTAGAGTTTTTTAGGATGCCAGTCTGAAAATGATCCCAAGTCAAGCTAGTTCAACTTATTACCTCGTTATGAAATTTAAAAGTAAAATTAAAAGATATGACACCAAAAATAACATTATTAAAAAAATTGAACCTAATGCCACGTGCTGAATTTAAAAGTAAAATAAAATATACAATATTATCGATAAATTTTATAACAATAGCATGAAGCAAATTAACATGAAGTAACAGCGATTGCAACAAGCAAAACACCTTGGTTGTGTTAAGCGAATCGAGATTGGTATCTTGTGGAGACTTCCCATTCCAATCGCTAGAATTCACTTTTGCCTTTCTACTCCCACAAGGAAAGAAATCGTGTGTGCCATATCTCTCTATTGTTACCGTCTTCCACTCGCGTCTTTCCGGCACTCTGTCGGAGGAGGAATCGATCACGGAGGGCTTCTACATCATCCTTGTTGCACCTCTAATGATATGTGAGTAGTTTATCATAGACCTACGGGTCCATAGCTAGTAGCTAGATTGGCTTCTTCTTTCTCTGCGATCTTCAATACTATGTCCTCCGTGATCTCTGTGGAGTTCTATCCGATGTAATCTTCCTTCGTAGTGTGTTTATTGGGATCCGATGAATTGTGGGTTTATGATCTGATTATCCATTGAAAGTAATTGAGTCTTTTCTGAACTTTACTATGCATGATTATTATTGCTTTATAGTTCTCTCCGATCTATCCGTTTGTTTGGTCAACTAGATTGACGAGAAGAACACCTGTGCGTTGCAATGGGGCCACATTAACTTTACGAGTTCAATGTTACGACATTGACGACCTTTTTACCATCAAATCCTCACACACACACACACACACTCTCCCCTCCCACTTCCTCACTCTCTCTCCCTCTCTCTCTAACACACACACACACATAGCCTATTCTCCCCGCCAATAAGACTTACTCAATTGGCAATAATGTGTGGACTTGTGGTGAACTTGACTGAACTAATGGATGTAAGTGCATCTAGTGCCCCTTAGTGATTTTGGTGTATTGAAGACTTATAGGTTAAGTAACTGATGTGTTTGTGAGTGTACACAGGTCTATAAGTCTATGAGGAGTTTGATATTTACAGAGAAAGTCGACCCCTAAAAATGAAGTTCTTCGACTGAAGACTTTGATATTCTGAAGACTTTGATATTCTGAAGACTTTCTGAAGACTTTGAAAGTGAAGAAATTGGTGTAACCTTGAAGACTTGATATTCATTCGAGGAATATGAAGCGTGAAGACTTTTGTTCTCGTAGTTTCATTTTCTCTTTTTGAGTCATAGGAAACACCGTCTTTGTTAAAGGGGTCGAGGAAATACTAAGGAAAAATTTCCATGTGATGCTCAACTCAAAATCCTACACCTACCAATCCCTTGAGTGAAGCCATTGGAAATCTCATACAGATTCACCAAATTCTTGATGTGAGACGCAGTTCTTCCGATCATCAAGACTTTGCTCGATGAGGAGTTAGGAATTCGCCATCGAATTCCTACGATGAGGAACATGATAGCCCCGAGGAATTTGAGAGTCAAATTTCCGACCGTTCTTTGTCTTCTTGGCACCGTCCCAAAATATCTTATCCACCTAACGGTCATATCATTGAAGGGCATTTATGTCTTATCATGTCGGGCTGCTCCTAGGCTATAAATAGCCGCCCCTACAACCACTAGTTGGTTGGCTGCTCCGAGAGAACTTGACACTTGTCATTTGAGAGCAACCCATCCTCAGAGGACTTTGGCGAAAATCATCAAGTGAGGAAAATCCCAAAACCAAACCCCCACAAACCCAAAGTGATTGAGCATCATCAAGAAATTGATCTGCGTGGATCCGGCGCTTGTTACCTTTGAAGATGTGCTTCTTCCGACGGTTAGGCGTCAAGGTCTAGAGCATCAAGAGGAATTGTGGATCGCCGATGACCAAGTCTGTGAAGGTTTGGAAGTCACTGAAGACTTACCACGAGTGATTGGGCGAGGCTGCGTGGTCTTAGTTCAAGGAGAATCTGGTGAGGACTGGGTGTCTGAGTTGCACTCGAGGCGGGTGTCCGGATGTGTGTCCTCGAGTTTAAATACTCGGCCGCTCCAACCAGACGTACATAACCGAGACAACAGTTGGGCTGGTTTACCAAATCATTGTCTTCACCAACCGACCGGTTCTATTTCCTCAACTCTTCCATTTCCTCATTCTTGTGTTGAATGTTGTTCATATCGTGGCTGAAGACTTTGGTGAAGACTTTCACAAATTCCTCAGTTCAATTTCTTGATCTGCTTTATCTTCATCTTGCTATCCTGTGTTTACGCTTTCCGTACTCTGTTTTTAGTCGTCATTTCATCATCTTGACTATGTGTGTATCTATTACGTTTACTCCACAGTACATATTCATTGCAAGTAGTTCTTAGCTAAGGAATTTCCTCACCGCAAATTCCTCGATGAAGAATTCATAAAATCGCCTATTCACCCCCTCTAGTCGATATAACGCACTTTCAATTGGTATCGAGCAAGGTACTCCTTGTTACGTGTGATTTTAGTTTAACCGCCTAGAGTTTTAGTTATGTCGACCACGGTATGATCAAGGTCTCGGTGGGTGTCCTATCTTTGATGGAGCGGACTACCCCTCTTTGGAAGAACAAGATGCGAATGCATCTTGAGGCAATTGACAATGATCTACGGTATGTTGTGGAAAATGGTGTCCCCTCATCCTTTGAAACACCGACCGCCGCTACCGATGTGAAGAGATTCAAACAACTCGATTCTCAAGCGAAGAATATCATCTGTGGCAATATGAGCAAAGGACGGTATGGAAGAGTGAGTGCTTTGGAAGCTGCTAAGCTTATCCGGGATAGGTCATCCAAAGTAAATGAAGGAGTTTCAACTCAGCGTGACTCTCGAGTCGATGTTCTTGGAATCTCTTCAACCGCTTCAAAAGACTCGACAATGAGAATGTCCAACAAACCTTTGGTCGCCTCCTTGACATCTCAAATGAGCTTCAAGCCCTCGGTGCCATGACATCATCGATCATGAAGTTGTGAAGAAAGCTGCTGAGATCGCTTGATTCCTCATTTGATACTCTGGGGTGATGATACAAGAACGTCTTGACTACAAGTCGCTTGATCCTGCTGATATCCTCGAAAGGCTAAACACTCATGAGTTCGACTTTACGAAAGAGATCTCTATGGTTCAAACTATGGCAAACCACGTGCCTCAAGGCTAAGGTTGTGTCGACTCACGAATGTGAGGATTACGGTAATAGCCTTGGTGATCTGAAGAATCGAGCGAGGATCTAGCTCGCTTGTGAAGAAATTCGAAGTTCACAAGGCGTGGTCGCTTTGGAAAACCCTCAAGAGGAAATGATTCCTCATCCAGTGACTACAAGAGAAGACTTTGCCACAAATGCAAGAAGCCTGGTCACTATATTCAAGATTGCCTTCAGTGGGAAAAGGAAATGAAGAAGAAGAAATACAAAGATTATAGTTCTGATGATATGAAGAAGAAGAAGAAATCGTCAAAATCTTCGTCATCAAAACCCTCAAAGTCTTCATCTCACAAGAAGGGCAGCTCCAAGAAAGCTCGGGCATTCATTGGCAAGGAAATGGACTCTGAAGCTGAATCTGAAGAAAATGATGAAGAGGAGGAGTCCAAGAATCTGAGTCAGTGTGGCAAGTCGGCCGTTACTCTTGCTTTCGTCGAGAAGTCCATCTTCAACACCAAGAAACCGACTCCACCGACAAGCCTGATGAAGATAATGATGGCTACGCTCCCACCTATTGCTTCATGGCAAAAGGAGCTAAGGTACTCAAATACAACTCCTCTGATTCTAGTGAAAATGAATCTGATGAGGATCTCAAGCCTAGCTACTCTAAACTTGCTAAAATTGCTGTGAAACAACAACGGGCTCTTGAAAAAGTTCAAAACATGCTAGATAAAAGTGATGATATGTTGGGTGAAGAAATGGATCGCACTAAAGCCTTGGTGAAAATCTTGAGACTTGATCTAGGTATGATAATCTTCAAGGTCATCATAACTCTCTCTTGTCTGATCATGAGAAACTTTCATATGAATTTCTTCAAGAAAAGCAAGATCATGAGAAGCTTTCTCTTGAAGCTCTTCAAAGAAAGGAAGATCTTGAAAAGCTAAGAGTGTGTTATGAAGATCTTCAGAAGGAGCGCGATTCATTACTAGCTCAACAAATCAGCGCTTCTCAGGAAGAATTTGTTCCTCCATGCTTAAAGTGCATTGAACGTGAATCTGCTAATTCTTCACCTGAATGTTCAAATGCTTCAAATGTTACAAATTCTTCATCTGCCTCTGCTATCACTAATTCCTCATCGAGGACATTGCTAGTATCCTTGACAATGCGAGGTTGAAGGAATTGTACATGACGAGCATGTACAAAAGCCTCAAAGGGCATCGAGACACTTTGTGATGTGTTCAAAAGCAGATCCTCAACGAAACCCTAGGAAAGAGGGTATTGCCTTTGAGAGGAAACTCAATGCCGATGGAACATATTGGAAGCTTTGGCGGTATCCCAAAACCTCATGGGTTCTTTGCAAAGGGACCTCGAGTTGATCCATCTAACTTATCTGACTTTACATGTGAATCTCCTCATTCTTCTGATGAGTCATTTGACTCCAACTATAAACTGTTCAAAAATCAGAATGGTGAAGTATTTGCTAGATATGTTGGCACTAACTGCAGGAATGGTTCCCCTATGAAGAAAATCTGGGTACCCAAAAGCTGTGTTGAAAGTCTTCAGGTGAATGTCCCCATGACACCACCTGTGAAGAACAGGAACCCCAGATCAAATTCTTCATATGGACCAAACTCTTCATATGGATCAAATTCTTCACGAGGATCAAATTCCTCAACTGGATCAAAGTCCTCATATGGTTATCATCGTGCTAACAACTCTGTCTCGCAGGGTAGAGCTAAGGGCTATGAATATGTGCATTATTCTTCAAACCATTATGTTCATAAGTCCTCGAAGAATTACTCTGCTTATTCATATGCATACCCTAACCCCTCTTATGCTAAGCGAAATGGTTTGGCATCTTTGCCACCTTTCTCACATGGTGCTCGCAGGATGATGAACTCTTTGCCACCCCTCCGGATGTGGGTGGTGAAGAAAAGAACTAATCTCTTCTGCGAGGTCGTCTCTCGGGCGTGCTCTAACGTCTGAAGAATTTCTTTGAGGGACACGACGAAAATGCTGAAAGGGCGCAGGCGAATCATGATGAAATGAACTTTCATTTCACACGTCCTCATCTTGCTATATCATTTCTTCGCTTGATGAAATTCATCGATGAACTTGATATCATATTCTTCATGATGAAGCATATGAGATTGTAAGCTACACTAATTCATCTGCGGGATGATCAACCCAAAACCACCGAATGGGTCCTCGATAGTGGATGTACAAATCACATGACGGTGACAAGAATCTATTGATGGATGCTCCTTATCACCGTCACCTCTGAAGCACATCATCTTTCTTGACAAAGGCAAAAGTCGGTATTGGGTCTTGGTAAGGTTGCTATCTCTAAGGATAAGCACATGGACAAAGTCATGCTTGTTGAGTCCTTAGGATACAATCTCATGTCGATCTCAATGCTTTGTGATCTTGATATGGTTGTTGTCTTGGCAAATATCATTGTGTTGTGATTATGGAAGTGACAATTCCAAAGTCTTGAAGGCTTTAGGAGAGGAGATCGTATATTGTTGATTTCTCTCTTGGACCACAACCAGCCGTGTGTCTACTTGCAAAAGCTTGTAAGGTTGGCTATGGCATCGACGACTTGGTCATGCGGGCATGAGGAATTTGAACACGCTTGCGAAGAAGAAGCATGTCATTGGCATTGAGAATGTCAAATTCCTCAAGGATCACTTATGCGGAGCATGTGAAGCGGAAAAATGACCAAGGCCAAGCATCCAAATAAGACTATCATGACCACTACCGTCCATTGAATTGCTTCACATGGACCTCTTCGACCTAACCATTATTCAGCGGTCACTAATGATGCATCTTTATATGGTTTTGTCATTGTTGATGATTATTCTCGATATACATGGGTACACATTGTTGCTTACAAACATGAAGTGCGGAAGTCTTCAAACAATTTTCCTCGAGGGCTTCAACCAACTTTGGTGTGAAGATCAAGCATATCGAAGTGACAATGGGCCCGAGTTCAAGAATTCGGTCTTGATGCCTATCTTGACGAACTTGGTATTACTCATGAGTTATCTGCTCCTTATACTCAGCAGAATGGCATCGTGGAGCGCAAGAACAGAACTCTTGTTGAGATGGCTTGCACTATGCTTGATGAATACAAAATGCCTCAGCGTTTTTGGATTGATGCAATTGATACTGCCTGCCACATCATCAACAAAGTATATCTTCACAAATTCTTCAAGAAGACTGCCTATGAACTCCTCACTGACAAGAAACCGAGTGTGAGTTATTTCAAAGTCTTCGGTGCTAAATGTTGGATTAGAGATCCTCACCACAACTCTAAATTTGCACCGAAAGCACATGAAGGTTTAATGCTTGGTTACGGAAAGGACTCGCACACCTCTGAGTCTTCAACATTGTTCTTCACAAGATTGTTGACCTTTGTAGATGTGCGGTTCGATGAAACTAATGGCTCGCAAAGAGAGCACCTACCTTCGTGTTAGATGAACCAGCACCGAGCATGCTATCAAGCTCAAGGCAACCGAGGATGTCATTCCTCTTGAAGAATCTGCTGAAGAATTCATTCTTGTTCATGAAGAGCGTTGAGCTGATGCACCTGAAGAACATGATGAGGAAAATGGTCCTGAAGAAAATGATGATCAAAATCTTCAGCGACAGCCAACTCATCCACGCGTTGCAAAAGAAGTGCAAGTGGAAAGGATCATCGATGACATTAGCGCACTAGGTCCTCTCACTCGCTCAAAAGCCTCACACTTATCTAACTTTTGTGGGCACTATGCTTTTGTCTCTATCTCAGAGCCCACTAAGTTAGATGAAGCATTTCTGGAGCCGGAGTGGATTCAGGCTATGCAAGAAGAATTACATCGATTCGAGTTGAACAATGTCAGGAATTGGTCAATCGCCTGATCCTCGCAAGCATAATATCATTGGCACAAAGTGGATCTACCGCAACAAGCAAGATGAAAATGGCCTTGTGGTGAGGAATAAGGCACGACTAGTAGCTCAAGGCTACACACGGTTGAAGGAATTGATGTCGATGAAACTTTTGCACTGTTGCTAGACTTGAGGCTATTCGCATTTTACTTGCCTATGCTAACCATCATGATATCATCTTATATCAAATGGATGTGAAAAGTGCATTCCTCAATGGTAAGCTTGAGGAAGAAGTATACGTTGCTCAACCCCTAGGTTTTGAAGATCCCAAGAATCCTGACAAAGTCTTCAGACTCAATAAGGCCCTCTATGGCCTCAAGCAAGCCCCTCGGGCGTGGTATGACACATTGAAGGAATTCTTCGTGAAGAATGGCTTCACACCCGGTTCACTCGATCCTACTCTATTTACTAAATCATATGATGGTGAACTGTTTGTGTGCCAAATATATGTTGATGATATTATCTTTGGCTGTACTAACCAACGATATAGTGATGAATTTGCCTATATGATGAGTGAAGAATATCAAATGTCTATGATGGGATAATTGAAATTCTTCTTAGGTCTTCAAATTCGTCAGCAGCACAATGGCATATTCATATCTCAGGAGAAATACCTCAAAGATGTACTGAGGAAATTCGGCATGCAAGATTGAAAAGGCGTCAAAATTCCTATGCCCACAAATGGCCATCTATGCACTGATGAAAATGGTATTGACTTCGATCACAAGGTATACCGCTCCATGATTGGTTCTTTATTGTACCTATGTGCATCTAGGCCAGATATAATGCTTAGTGTTTGCACGTGTGCCCGATTTCAAGCTGCACCGAAGGAATCACACCATAAGGTCAGTGAAGCATATTCTTGATATCTAGCTCACACACCAATACTAGGATTATGGTACCCCAAGGGCTCTGCTTTTGATCTCATTGGATATTCGATTCGACTATCTTTGGTGATCGTGTGGACCGCAAGTCAACATCGGCACTTGTCATTTCCTCGGACGATCTTTGGTGCTGTTGGTCCTCGAAGAAACAAAACTGCGTATCACATCTCTGCTGAAGTTGAATACATTGCTGCTGGCTCATCTTTGTGCTCAACTGCTTTGGATGAAGCAAACCCTCAAGGATTATGGCGTCAACGTGAAGAATGTGCCTCTCCTCTGCGACAATGAGAGTGCCATCAAGATTGCTCACAACCCAGTTCAGCACTCGAAGACTAAGCACATCCAGATTCGTCATCATTTTCTTCGTGATCATGTGTTGAAGGGTGATATCTCCATCGAGCATGTGAAGACTGAAGAACAGCTAGCTGATATCTTCACTAAGCCCTTGGATGAGAAGACATTTAGCAAGTTGCGGTGTGAGCTAAATATCTTAGAATCTTCGAATGTTCTTTGAAAAGGACACACATCCTAACCCTTATGCAGAATTGATGACTTAGATGTGCAACACATGAAGAAACGTTGTTCTTCAATCAATGAAGAATAACACTCTAAGTGTGAAGAAATTAATGAAGAATCGATTCTCGAGAACCCTCGACAATTATGCGCGTGTCTGCGAAATCATCATTCTTATCTGATGGGATACGCCACCACAAAAGTTGAAAATCTTCAATTTGAGTTTTTTTCATTTTTGAAATTCCTCAGTTTTTCAAATTCTTCAACTTTGCAAAATCTTCAATGTTTCCGTCGTTGTTCTTCATTAACTATATATATATATATATATATATATATATATATATATATATATATATATATATATATATATATATATATATATATATATATATATATATATATAGACAAATGTTTCCTACAAGCAGTGGTAGTTACCACCACTTGCGTTTTGTATGTTGTATGTAGTATCTATCGAAACCGAGAGTAGGTACATGTAGTATGTAGTATATAACAATGATTAGGTAGTATATATACTAATTTTTAGGTAGTATGTATCATATTTTGAGTATGCTCTTTTTTACGTACAAATATGTACGTATTTCACAAATATAACCAAAACTATGGACTCATATGCAATTTTTTCATGTAACTTGTTTTGAAATATCTTAGATATAGTGTATGAACATATTTAAAATAATAAAATAGTATATATAATACCGCATGGTAGTATATGAGATATGTGGGGTAACTACCACGGTGGTAGGATGGATTTATATATATATATATATATATATATATATATATATATATATATATATATGAGTTTATGTCCTCTACAACATTCACTTATTGCTATTTCTTCAAGTTGCTATTTCTGCTAAGTGAATGTGATCGGACCCTTCCCCCTCTATGCTATACTCAACCCAATCTATTCACAAATTCTTCATGTGCGTTCTGATTGAAACTTGTTCAAAGTCTTCACTGTGTCCTGACAGCTGAAGAAATTGCGAACGAAATTTTTAAACAAATCCTATCCAGATTTTCGGTTTTACCGCTCAAACCGTTCCGTATCCCACGATACATTAGTTTAATCACCCACGATCCTACATGATCTCATCTGCACAGTACGTGGGTGACACATGTTCGTGGAGAAGAAAGGCGAGGCATGTTAGTCCCAAAATCTTGAGGCGAACAGTTTTCACCGTGGCTATAAATACCCTCTCCTTCCTTACTTCATTTACTCTGCTTTCGGTCCATCTCTCGCTCGAGCTCTCCTCAAACCCTAAGCGCCGCCGCTACTCCATCGTCGTCGGTGAGGAAGAGCTTCCTTGCCTCGACCTCGTCGCCGTCGTACTCGCGCCCGTCATGAATTCTTCACTCCGCCGCTGCCGTAGCTGTCTCCCTCTGCCAAGTTAGGGCGTGGGAGATCTAACGTGACGAACTTCACTACGCTCATCATTCACATTAAATCGTGTTCTTGATTCGGGTGATTAAAAGTCACTTTTATTACTCGCGTTGATTCTCAAATCTTTACGAAAATCTTCAAAGGTGTTTTTGTTCTTCAAATCTTCACATATGAACACCTCACACACTATATGCTCTTGATTTATCTCTCTAAGCATTCATTTCTTCAAGATTCCTCAATTGTGCGGATTTTCAATCTGTACAACTCTGAACCTAAGACAAAGCGCTTAGTGAAATTCCTCAAGGCTCAACTGGTCAAATTCCTCAAAACTTGTTCCTTTAAAATCTTACGAGAACATATGACCTCTCCAAATTCCTCGCACCTACACTCTATTCACGGTACTCATGTCATTCTTTGAATCACTAGGTTCTCATCAACTTAACTCATTTGCAGCGTTCCTCGAAGAAAAACTGCATACTTCTTGAGTGCTCTATTGTTCAAATTCCTCATCTGAAGAATATGGCGAAGGCAAGAGACCGACAGAAGGGAGGAAAGAAACCGGAGGTCATGACTGCCTTTGAGATCCCCGATGAAATATACAAAGATTCTTGCACACTGATGAAGCCAAGTTTGGCAAGGAGACCAAAAATCAGCGCAAAGTGCGATCTGAGAGGATAGAAAGAAGATGGGCACGAGAATGGAGGGAATATCGCTATGTTACTCCCAAGTACATGAGGAAATTAGCCTTAAACCCTCCATGCCCAAGAGCTCCTTTGGCACCGGCCAAGTCGTGATCCCACCACATCAAGCGTGGTGAAGACTTTCTGAAGAATGGTCCAGCGCCAAGCCAAATTGGCAAGACAGGACAAGCGGCGGTGAGGAAATTCAATGAGGATTCTGCTGCTGCTGCTGCCGCTGAGCCCTCGGTCAAGCCGAGGAAATCAATGCCGAAGAAGCCTGCTCGCAAGCCAAGTGCTTCCTCAGCCGCGCCCTCATGGCAAATTCTTCAGACTGTTGTTGCTCACTCCAAATCCTCAGCAGCTCCCTCCAAGTCCTCAACACCTGTGCATCTTGCTACATGTCAAAGGACTCAGGGTTTCTCAATTGCTTCTGGTGTCTCAGCAAGTTCCTCAGCTGCACCTATGTCCTCATCAGGACCCACTCTGCTGAAGACAAAAGCAACTGCTGGACGCGGTCCTCGGCCAAGTCCAAAGAAGAAACGGGTTGCATTCAACGTGCCCTCTGATGATGAAGCTTCTGATGAAGAACTCGCAGAAATCATCAGAGACAGACTGACAAAGGCCGCTAGAGCCAAAGGAACAACTGTGCCTCTGCTTTTGGATCCGAAGAAGATCCTTGACTTCATCGACCTATGGCATCAAGATCCAAACACTCCCATACCGGATCTGTCACTAACTCCTGGTCAAAGTCATATGCTGAATCATTTCATCGCTGAAGAGAAATGGAAATTTGAAAAGGCTCGTGAATTAAAGAGAGCACAAGCCAGAAAGGAGAAGCTTCCGAGGAAGAACATTGTCAACTTGACTCCTGAAGAACTTCTCAAAGCACAATCTGAAATTCAAGCCCTCAGCAAGGATTTCGATGCTTACAATGCTGATTGGCAAGGAGCCAAGGTGAGATTCATCAATTTGACGAAGAAAATGACAACTGTTGCAGCCCCATCGCAACAAGAAAATCCTCGGTGAAGACTCTGCTCAGCTGCTTTGAAGAACTATGCCAAGATGCTGATGACTTTCAACTGGCGATGAGAATACAAGTTCGGGGCTGATGACTCTATTCCAGCCGTGAAGAAATTCCTGGGCATCCACTAGTGGTGCGCTGAAGAAATCGAAGAGATCGAGAACGCATGCACGATTCGCTGAAGAAACTGAACCACAGTCCTCAGCTCCTCCTGCGCCAACACCAACTCCAATTCTTCCTTCTGCTTATGAGGTGAAGAAGACAAAGGCTGCAGAACGAGCTGCAGTGAAGAAAAGGAAGGCATCAGCTGCGTCAAATTCTTCGGCTGTGAAGAAAATGAAGCCAATGACCAGCTCACTTGAAAATCCTATTGATGCCATTCCCATTTCCTCCATGTCGTCTAAGGAAATTGTTCCTTATGGAGAAGATTACATGATCCCAAGCGGATCTGATGAAGATAATCAATCTGTTGCTACCTCAGAACAGTTTGATGAAGAAATTGAAGTGGAAGCATTCCCTTTACCGCCAGTCGTTTCCTCACCCATGCCTCAGTTCACAGCTGAAGAGGCCGGTGTTGAGGAAATTGAAAAAGAAGATGAAGATGTGGATATTGGATGCACTACACCAGTGATGAACGATGACTTTTGGGAAAGTCAGCATCCCAATACTCCTCTCTTCACTCCAATTCAACAAGTTCCTCAGTCCCTGGCTACAACTGTTCAATTGGGCTCTGAAGAAACTCATCCCACATTGTCTGTTCATGAAGAAATTCCAGCCACTAGCGTATTTGAAGAACTCATTCTTGATCCCCAAACTGCACAAGAAGAGGAACCAGAAATTCCTCGGCTGAAGAACCGAGATCGCGATTCACGAGGTTGTCTTTGCAAATCAACGACATTCCTCTGCCCAAACCGAAGAATCCGTTCTCATGCAAGCAAAAATTCAAGGCTGAAGACTTCTTTTCTGAGCATGTGTTCTTCACTGCTTACAACCCATATGACTCTGCTCGCATGAGGAAAAGACGCCTCTGGACTCCAACTCAAGCCAATTTCTATTCCTCAGTGCTCTTTGACAAGGACAAAATCTTCGATCATGAGCATATTCCTCATGTGGATATGGAATCATTGCCATGCTTCGAGCCAGTCCTCAGAGTTATTCATGATGCGAGGCTGCTGAATTTCTGACCGATATCTCAGCTGGAATGAAGAACTCATTCTTGAGTTCTATGCCACCTGCACATCACGGAGATCTTTGAAGATATCAATTCATGGGTGCTGGATTGGATGACAGAAAATACTCACTACAAGGCACCAGCAACTGAATTGCTTCGTGTCCTTCCTCTTGATCCTCCCCATGAAACTGCACGTTGCATCTACAATGACCGTGAACTGTCTGATCACTTTATGCAAGTGCTCATGAAGCCTTTGAAGCCAGGGCAGGCCCCTCGAACCAAATTCCTCGTCAAGGAATTGCTGTATGTGCCTCGGACTGTCTATAGAATCTTGACGAAGACAATGAGTCCCATCAAAGGCCACGACTCAAATGATGAAGATGTCATTGGCATCATGAAGAACATGCTTTTAAATATCATTGTTCCCGTCAACTTCCATGATTTCTTCATGAGGACTCTGGCTAATGTTGCAATGTCGCCTTTTGAGCTGAAGCCATATGCGCCTTGGATTATGAGATTCATAAGGGCAAGATCTTCACTGAATTACAAGGCTGACACTCTGAAGCATGGCAGCTACTTGCCGCCCATTGAAGTCCTCAAGCGACCAGTTTCATCATCTGATGGTAAGGGCAAGGCAGCAGCTGTGATTGATGAAGGCATTCGTCCATTGGATGGTCAATTCCGTCTAGCTACATCTTACTCCACCAATGGCGATTACGCAACACATGACACTTTGCCGCAAATACCTCAGCCAAGCAAAAGCCTCAGCGGCGGCACCGGGTGATGACTGATCGTGAGTTACTCCTCGGTCTTCATCGGAAGGTTGAGCATAATCGAAATGGGTGAAGCGTCAATTTGCTGCAATTCTTCACAACATGACCTCAACACACAATGCGGTGAAGAAAAATCAGTACTACCTTCATGAAACCCTCAACCGCTTTGGGCTGTTCTTAATCATGTATATTCCACGAAGAATTGAAGACTATGGGTCTCCGGAAGCATTTGGTGATCGCACCACCTCGAAGAAATTCAAGAGAGTCAAAGTTCTGATCGGTGGCTAGCTCTTATTCTTCATCGCGTGGCCGATGAACATGAAGATTTGGGCGACAACTGCGGCAGGCCCTACATCAACAACCAACCCGACAACGCTGGCGCTCCTCCTCGACTTGAAAATCTTGAGGCGTTAGTCCTCGGTTTGATCCTTTTGGTCATTTGATGACAAAGGGAGAAATCTGAGTTAGTCTTCAAGCGGGTTTATATTATGGGTGTTTTATTAAGTTACAACTCTCGTTCTTCGAAACTTTTATTGGATCGAGTTGTAATCTTAAATCAGATGGTGCCTGATACTTTTGGTGGTGCTCGATGCTTTTGATGCACCGAGCTCTGAAACTTTGATGTGCTATTCCGCATGCTTATTCCTTGTCAATATTATTGCACGCATCTTTGAATCTCATCGAGCACCATATTTCATCATGCATTTCAAATTCTTCATATTATATATCAAATCGTGTATGAATTACAAGATATAGGGGAGATCTCCATGATTCAATTCTTCAAATGTGCATTGCCTCAAAAGCAAATTCCTCACTATGCACATATTAGGGGAGTTCTTCTATATCTTGCAATCAAATTCCTCAATATCGATATTTACACTTCATATGTTTATCCCCATTGAAAACTTAACCTATGTTGTCATCAATCACCAAAAGGGGAGATTGTAAGTGCATCTAGTGCCCTTAGTGATTTTGGTGTATTGAAGACTTATAGGTTAAATGGCTGATCGTTTGTGAGTGTACACAAGTCTATAAGTCTATGAGGAGTTTGATATTTACAGAGAAAGTCGACCCCTAAAAATGAAGTTCTTCGACTGAAGACTTTGATATTCTGAAGATTTTCTGAAGACTTTGATATTTCGAAGACTTTCTGAAGACTTTGAAAGTGAAGAAATTGGTGTAACCTTGAAGACTTGATATTCATTCGAGGAATATGAAGCGTGAAGACTTTTGTTTTCGTAGTTTCATTTTCTCTTTCTTGAGTCATAGGAAACACCGTCTTTGTTAAAGGGGTCGAGAAATACTAAGGAAAAATTTCCATGTGATGCTCAACTCAAAATCCTACACCTACCAATCCCTTGAGTGAAGCCATTGGAAATCTCATACAGATTCAGTCAAATTCTTGATGTGAGAGCGCGACGCAGTTCTTCCGATCCTTGATGACTTCTTTCTGGCGAGGAGTTAGGAATTCGCTAGTCGAATTGCCTACGATGAGAACATGATAGCCCCGAGAATTTGAGAGTCAAATTTCCGACCGTTCTTTGTCTTCTTGGCGCCTGTCCCAAAATATCTTATCCACCTAACGGTCATATCATTGAAGGGCATTTATGTCTTATCATGTCGGGCTGCTCCCTAGGCTATAAATAACCGCCCCTACAACCACTAGTTGGTTGGCTGCTCGAGAGAACTTGACACTTGTCATTTGAGAGCAACCCATCCTCAGGGACTTTGGCGAAAATCATCAAGTGAGGAAAATCCCAAAACCAAACCCCACAAACCAAAAGTGATTGAGCATCATTGAAGAAATTGATCCTCGTGGATCCGGCGCTTATTACCTTTGAAGACTGTGCTTCTTCCGGATAGTTAGGCGTCAAGGTCTAGAGCATCAAGAGGAATTGTGGATCGCCGATGACCAAGTCTGTGAAGGTTTGGAAGTCACTGAAGACTTATCATGAGTGATTGGGCGAGGCTGCGTGGTCTTAGTTCAAGGAGAATACGGTGAGGACTGGGTGTCTGAGTTGCAGCTCGAGGCGGGTGTCGGGGTGTGTGTCCTCGAGTTTAAATACTCGGCCGCTCCAACCAGACGTAGGCCGAGACAACAGTTGGGCTGGTTTACCAAATCATTGTCTTCACCAACCGACCGGTTCTATTTCCTCAACTCTTCCATTTCCTCATTCTTGTGTTGAATGTTGTTCATATCTATGCTTGAAGACTTTGATGAAGACTTTCACAAATTCCTCGCCCAATTTCTTGATCTGTTTGTCTTCATCTTGCTATCCTGTGTTTACGCTTTCCGTACTCTGTTTTTAGTCGTCATTTCATCATGCTGACTATGTGTGTATCCTGTTACGTTTACTCCTGAGTACATATTCCGCTGCAAGTAGTTCTTCGCTAAGGAATTTCCTCACCGGCAAATTCCTCAGTGAAGAATTCATAAAAATCGCCTATTCACCCCCCCTCTAGTCGATATAACGCACTTTCAATGGATAATGTGATATATTCCCCAATCATTTAACAATGAAATTTCAGAAGTGGGAAGATTATGTAACACCTCCCCCTAATGATGCCATGTCATCAGGCTTGCAAGCCAAACTGCCACTTGATAAAAATCAAAGCTCAATTCAAATTTAAAATAAAGTCAAATAAATTATTTTGTCAAATAGTAAAACTAAAATGTTCACCATATTCTATAAATTCCACTGATCTTTGACATGTTGAGCCCAACATTATTTGACCCAAAAATTAAATCTTGTTAAATTAATAAGTGGTCCAACAGTAGTTAAAATAACCAATTAAATATAAACCTAATTTTATGTATTTTCTTTTGGTTCCAAACTTTTTGTGCCACCTAAAAATATTGTGCTCTAATTGTGTGCATAGTTTCACAATTAACAAAATCCATTTAGTTGATATAAGAATAAATAGAAAACGGTGTTGAAAAGGAGAAATGGATTAGAATACATTAAAAACCAAAGGGCGATGAAAAAGGGATTCCCCTACCCCGGGCCTTGCCACCGAACGGCCCAGTGGTCCGATCCCTTGCAGTCGTCTTCTCCTGTTCCACTGAGCCCGTCGCTCTGAGCGGGCTCCAGCCCATTTCACCTCGCCCGGCATCAAAGGGGAATGGATAAGGGTGACGCCCTGCCTCCCCTGCCCCCATGGCCTCACTCCTCCTCGACGCCCCCTCCCAGATCCACTTCTCCTCCTCGCTCGCTCGATCCCCGTGATCTAGACGAAGTCAGATGCCACGGCCACCATGACCGACCCCATCCACACGACCACTGCCCTCCCTGCTGGCTAGGAGCTTATCGAGGAGCTCCGAATGCCTCTGCTACTTCGTCTGCGCCAACGAGATCAAGTCCAGCACCCCCAGATCAATGTCGTTGCCGTCTTCCTCAACCTTCGGCCACCGCGACATTGCCGTTCGATCCACGCCGCCCCGAGCTCCCCCGTCTTCTCCTAGAGTGCCATTAACACCGCCGTGATCTCCTCTTGCCTTTCCCCAGTTTCCCCTCTCGTTTGCTCTCGTTAGGTATTTCGCCGTGGCCGAGAACCGCCGTCCGTCATGGCCATTGCATGGGTAGCTACTGACCTCCTCGGATTGACCCCGGGGCACATGCCCGCTCCTATGCGCGCCCATGCCCGAGCCTTCAGCTCTTCTTCCGCGCCCGCGGGGCCACTCCCTCTCTGGCTCTACATGCCCACGCACGTGCCACACCGCGTTTGTTGCGCCCGCCGTTGCCATCACGCTCGCCACAGCCACCGCACTACTGTGCCCGGCATGACGCACACCCTGGCCGCGCGTCACACTCTCGCTGGCTGTGCTCGCCCCGTCTGCTGCCACCTATCTCTTCGCTCGCCCCGCTGTCGCGCCGTCTTCTGCCAGCCGCCCCCTCAGCCACGCCGACCACATCTCTGCCCTCCACCGTCGGTCGCTCGCCTCGCCTGCTGCGTGCTTCTTCCTGCTGCTATGCGCTGCTCTACAACTGGTACGCTGTTACGCCATGCCCTCGACACCACCATGGACAAACGTGGCAGAGGGATTGTCAATGGAGTACGAGGAGGAGGTGGCGGAGAAGTTGTGGAGAGGCAAGAGGTCTAGGGTGGCGTCAGCTGGCTGTGGTGGAGGTGATTTTGTGAGAAGGGCGGAGGCGGAAGGAGAGGTCTGGTGGAAAGAATCGCAAAAAATCATAACCCGGAGATCTCATTCGAAAAAAATGCTAATATCGATGGAGGGGTGATTTCCTTCAATAAGTTGAAAACATAGGAAATATTGGATGTTATCAAGGAAAGATAAAAATTTAGGAAAGTTAGGATTTTGAACTGATTTCTATGCAAATGGGGTTTTATTGTTTGGTAACATGATATTAGTACCTGCCCATTTGTGACGTGTCTGATTAGGAAGGTTTGCAAATGTTAAGAAACTATTTATTGGCAGGAAAGCTTGTGACGTGTCTGTTATTTGTTTCCTAAAAAAAATTTCACTAATGAGAGAAATTGATTGATTTAGATAAGTTAGGAAAGTTAGATTCAAATCTATTATTTGTTTTAAAAAAATTGTTATTTGTTTCTTAAGACAAATTAAACCAATAAAAGGAATCGATTGATATGAATAATTTAAGGAAGTTAGATCTGTGATTTGTTATACGTTAGGAAAGTCCTGGTTGTAATAAAGAGTGGAGAGAAAAATAAATCGATGGACCAGGATGGAAGGGGGTGGTGGGAGGAGAGACGAAAAAAACCCAGCAAAAATAAACCCTGAGACTATTCACCAACTGCTCCATTAGGAGTAGAGATTCATCTTCAGTGGAAGAGGTGCTTTGTAATGGGTTCAATCTTGCGGTGTCCTCACCTTGTGACAGAAGGGGTAGAGAGGCATGTATTTGTGTTGTTGCCATTAAGGGTAATATGACAGGGTTCAATCATATTGCTTGGTTTTATTCTGTCTACATTATGTCATCATACTTCATGCATTATTCTGTTTGTCATGAACTTAATATGTAGAGAGGCAAGCATAGAAGCACTCCTGAAGTGGAGTAATAGTAGTAGATGCAGAATCATTTCGGTCTAATTGTCTACCCACCGTATGCTATTTATTCGAGAGAGAAGTCTCTAGTGAAAGCTATGCCCCTAGGGGTCTACTTTATCATATTGCTAAAACCAAAAATACGTTGCTGCAGTTTATTTACTATTCTTTTGCTTTTCAATTTATATTTCTGCCACTACTAGATTTGATCCTTGCAAGTAAAGAGTTCAAGGGGATTGATAGCCCTCTTGCCCGCGTTGGGTGCAAGTATTTGCTCTTGTGTGTGCAGGTACTGTTTACTAGGGTTTGCACAGTTCTCCTATTGGTTCGATAACCTTGATTCTCACAGAGAGAAATACTTATCCGCTACTATATTGCTTCACCCTTCCTCTCTGGGGAAAATCGCAATTCAACTCACAAGTAGTAGTTACATGTAACGTTTGAGCAACCCCAAAGCCCACCGTACGGTAAGAAGTGACTACGATACTCTCATGGTCTAAGGAGCAAAATCACACGTTAACACTCTGTGTTATTACAATTAATTACAAACAATAATAACTCAATTCATAACAGACAAGATTGTGTCGATTCAATATGATTATTCTTCCGACATCATAATCCTAATGTTGTTTCAGGACTATCATTACACTAACGATATCCTACGATCTGGAAAATATGATCAGCAAAAACACTTGAGCAAGTCCTAGAGGTAAGACTAGGGACTTTTTATTTTACCGTTTATCATTTCACACGTGGATATAAGTTTTCCACTGAATCACGTATTCCAGGATCATAGTAGTTATAGCATAGAATATAAAATCTATAATTATGAATATGGAATATATTAATACAAATATTATTACCTCTAGGACATATTTCCAACACACACACACAGACACTCCCATCTAGCATGGTAAGCCTCTCGATCTTGTTCTTTTTCATCCTATTAGACGCTCTGCAGTAAAAAAAAATCCGTATTCGTATCACCTTCCGTGAGCCATTGCACACGATCCCTTTTTTTGCGGAAAAACTTCCGATCTATTCATCTCCAATCATGGCAGTACAACGAATACCAGAAATAAAAATTACATCCAGATTCGTAGACCACTTAGCGACGACTACAAGCACCGAAGCAAGCCGAAGGCGCGCCGCCGTCATGGCCCCTCCATCACCGGAGCCGGGCACAACTTGTTGTAGTAGACAGTCAGGAAGTCGTCGTGCTAAGGCCCCATAGGACCAGCACCCCAGAACAGGAACCACCGCAGATGAAAAATAACGTAGATCGGAAGGATCCAAACCGAAGACACACGAATGTAGACGAACAACGACGAGATCCGAGCAAATCCACCAAAGATAGATCTGCCGGAGACACACCTCCATCGCCCTGCCAACGATGCTAGGCGCGCCATGCGAGCGGGGCTAGGCGGGAAGACCTTTATTCCATCTTCAGGGAGCCGCCGCCGTCTCGCCTTCCTGAGTAGGACACAAACCCTAAGAAGATTGAAAAAACCCAACCAAAAACGAAGCCCTCCCGCCGGCCCTTGTCAGGATCCACCGAGCCTCCATGGCCCTAGGGCCATCAGAGACGAGGCGGACCTACGTCGGTGCCGGCGAGAGGCACGAACCCTAACTTTCTCACACGATCCCTTTGACGTCACTTTATTTCCTCCCTGGATCTCATCTGAATAATCCTTTACTCGACCTTGATCTCCTCATATGTAGGACTAGTTCGGTCAATAGCAGGGTCGCCCAACGCATGACAATTCCAGCATAGGATAGACGTTAGTACTGAATCCATCCCCTCTACTGTCCACTTTCTTCTCTCTGATCTATAGAATCCTGAGTCAAAAACCGCCATGACGGAAGTGGCAAAGGATCAAAGAACCCTCTGCGAAAATGATCAAACAACCTTCCACCAAAATCTGGGTCAAAAGAGCAAAGGCCGGGAAGGCAGGCTAACCGCTCCAGTCAGCCCGCGAGCCTAGCCCCAGCGGATGGAGGGACTCGATTGATGGCATGGGTAGGCAACACTCAACGCCGGTGACCAACAACGGAGTAAGTAAACGCTAGTGTAGGGTAGGTGAATTGCCGCCATGGCAGGGCACGCGACCAGTCCCGTAGCTGGAGCCGTGACAACACAAAAGCGACCGAACCAAGCAAATGAAGTCTAATCAAACAGGCCTCGCACCCCCGCCGAATACCAGAGTAATAAGACGGCCGTCGAGCCGACTAATCCATGCGCAGGGTCCGCCGAAGTTTTGAAAAATGACTCATATGTTGATGAAGAAAAAACCGTGTGTTTTGTTGGAATGATTTGTGGTCTCACTTTGGATGGACAATGTTGTATAGGTACAACAAAAATCTTTTTCACAAATAAATTTTAGCACTTCTTTGCTTTATCACGTGTTATCTTATGGCATGAGAAAATTGCTAAATTTGTGCTTGGGGTTCCGTGTTAGGCGTGTTACTTAGCACTAGCAGTATGTCAAAGGGTAATGGTTAAGGATTACATCACAAGTAAGATGGGTCAGAAAGCCCCAACTGCGGATTGTACTAAATAAAATCGCATAAATAAAATAAACACTTGTGGACCGCCAATTTCTTCTTTTAAATAACTGTGCAACTCTCATAGCTTACTTCCCTTGGTCATATACTACCACTATAAAAGAAAGAGAGGGCGGAGAACCAGATCATCCTATCCATCAAAACCTGCAATCTGATGGTCTACATCCCTCTAGCATACTAAACATGTTTTGCGCTTTAATTACCCACCATGCCATTGCTTTAATTTACTACCTAAAATCATCGTTAACCAAATCTCCCCCTCGCCAACAAAATTGCTACCCCGCTACGGCTTCGTCTCTCTCCACTCGCACGCCCCTAAAAAACCGCTCCCGCTGTGCACGCACGCACGCCCCGCACTCGCTTGCTCCTCCTCTTCCCAACGAACTAGAGCACGAGCCGTCCGCCGCCCCCGTCCTCGCCATCCTCCTCCGCTCCTCTTCTCCACTTTCTCTCAGCCGCCGCCCCGGTCCACTTGGTCGTCGGTCTCCTCCGTCCACCTCCTCATCCACCGCCCACCCGCCCAAATCGCCGCCGCCTCGCTCCTTCCTGCCCCGGCCATCGCCGCCGCCGACGGCCACGCCCCGCTGCAACCCCCCTCCTCCCGTAACCTCTCTCTATTCCTCGCATCGGCATCGGTTCCCCCCGCCGCGGGTGGCTCCACCATGCGGCTGCGGGGTGGCCGTCGAGGTCGCCGGGTGGGCCTCCCGCTCGCTACCACCTCTGCCGGATCCCAGTCCCATCGATGTAACCGCCCCTCCCAAGATCGCCGCCGTACGCACCACCTCACCACACTGGGATCATCACTTGTTCCTCGCATCGCCGCCGACCGCTCCATGGCAGGCCCGCTTGTCCGCTCGGAGACTGCCGCTGCACACACCACCTCACCTCACCCGGACCACCACCGACCACTCCACCGTCGAACCGATTGCAGGTGAGGGTGCTCATCGCCGGCGAGAGGCCCGCGGGAGCCGCCGCCGCCGCCGGGGACTTGGACGCACGCGGGGAGGCCGCCGGCGAAGGTTGCCGCACGTGAGACAACGGGCGCGCCGTGCCGAACACCGAACAATGATCTCCTCCCTGCCGGCGTACACCTTCCTCGGGCCTTCTCTGTTGTCAGTTCCTCCCTCCTCATGCCCTCTATGTTGCTCTATCCATCGGTACCTACAAGGTAGCCAACACGACATCTCTCTTCCCCTCAATCCCTTATTCTGTATTTTCTGTAGTTAAACTATTCTGACACATCAATTGCAAATGTTGGGGTTTGTGAATTTTGTGAAGATGATGTTCTTGGAGATGTGGCGCGTGTTCTTACAGATTGCTCAAAACTACTTGTGTATTGGCTTGGAGAATATATCATTTGCATTAGGTTATCCTGGCATGTTTCCTTTATGCATATCTCCATTGATCAATTGTCTATGCATATCTTCCATTGCCAACTCTCATGCTCCATTGATGCTCTCAGGAGGGACATGGTCGTTATTGTCGCTACAGAGGTTGACAAATAGCAGAAGAAGTGGGTCAGTTTGCAGCAGGGGATTTGATCTGTCAATCTCTTTGAACAACGGAGACATTGCGATGACAGTGTAGCGCATTGGCGGATTGGAGGTACAGATACATAGGCACGACGCAGCGTGTAGTACACTGTCGGTGTCAAAACCGGCGGATCTCGGGTAGGGGGTCTTGAACTGTGCGTCTAGGCGGATGGTAACAGGAGACAAGGGACACGATGTTTTTACCCAGGTTCGGGCCCTCTCGATGGAGGTAAAACCCTACTCCTGCTTGATTAATATTGATGATATGGGTAGTACAAGAGTAGATCTACCACGAGATCAAGGAGGCTAAACCCTAGAAGCTAGCCTATGGTATGATTGTTGTAATGGTTGTTAGTCCTATGGACTAAAACCCTCCGGTTTATATAGACACGGAGAGGGCTAGGGTTACACAGAGTCGGTTACAATGGTAGGAGATCTACATATCCGTATTGCCCGGCTTGCCTTCCACGCCAAGGAAAGTCCCATCCGGACACGGGACGAAGTCTTCAATCTTGTATCTTCATAGTCTTGGAGTCCGGCCGATGATGATAGTCCGGCTATCCGGAAACCCCCTAGTCCAGGACTCCCTCAGTAGCCCCTGAACCAGGCTTCAATGACGACGAGTCCAGCGCGCATATTGTCTTCGGCATTGCAAGTCGGGTTCTTCCTCAAATAATTCATAGAAGATTGTGAACACCAGGATAGTGTCCGGCTTTGTAAAATAAATTCCACACACCACCGTAGAGAGAATAATATGTACACAAGTTCAATCTGCTGACGTATTTTGTGGCGTGACGTCACACCACTACCAAGCCTTTACTTGATCGTTTTTATTATACCACCTCGGTAGCGTTTAGCGAAGCGGTTTCCTTGGCACGTCTTGTCGAAGCAGAGATCGTGTTCCCCTTATTCCAGGATTCCCATCAATACGGACGTGGGTAACCAAACCGTGCCCGTTGCCCCGCCTCCTCTATCGAAGGTGAGTCCCAAACGGTCACGGGGACGGCTCTTGGTATTCTCCCTCTTTATAATGAGACCAAGGCTCGTTTCTTTTCTTCAATCCTCAATCGAATCTGCCCTCACCACGAGTTCCAACACCCGAGCCCCAGTTGAGCGCCTCGGACCTTCAACAATGTCGGCTCCGATCTCTGAGGCGGTGGATGCCCTCCTCCGTCACGGAAGAGGGCGTGCTAAAGCTGAGAGAAGCGGTGCGACCTCGAGATTTCGCATAGGTTGCCCGCCAAAGGGCAAGTCATTCCTACTCCGAGCCGGCGAGGCGTCGTGTTGTGTCCCACCTCCGTCGGGTTTAGGCTTCCCGATGGATCCTTTTGTGAGAGGGCTCATGTTTTACTATGGCTTGGAATTCCACGACTTGGCTCGAGTCCATCCTCCACATCTCATCATTCATTGTCGTCTGCGAAGCCTTCCTCCGCACTACCTCTCACTTGGTTTGTGGCTCAAAACCTTCACGTGGAGCGAAGATGATCGAGGCGTCAAGCGAAGTCTTGTGGGGCGGTTGTAAGCAAGAGGGCCGATGCTCCATGGCCCAAGGGCTCTTTCGGGAGGAGCTCGGCTTGTGGCAGAGGTGTGGTTCTATATTACCGCTCCCGAGGCGTGACGAAGCCGCCACCCATCTTCGCTCGGGCCCTCCACGGCGGCTGATGTCATGGGTCGACCAAGGGCTCAACTAGGGGCCGTCAAAGGGCGTACCCTATTGCGGGGCGGATTCGAGACCTCCAAGAGAGAGATCAATCTCGTCGTGGTGATGCAAGTTATGCTGATTCGGCGTCTTACGCCTGCAAGCGTCGCCCCCTCCGCTGTGGGAATTCAATCCGAGAGGGCCACGAGCTCTCCAACACTTCATGGGTGCGACGCCCATGGAAATGTACAAATTGTTCTTCGGATCACAAGAAGTGTGTCTGGAATTGACCGAGGATGCCGGCCTAAGCTGCAATCGCCCGGATGCTCAAGTAAGTAGCCCTGTGTCCGGACATACCGTTTGTTTGCATATTCTTGGATTTGCCTTTTAACCAACCGTCCTTTGAACAGGAGTGGATAGCGCAAGCCAAACTGATACGGTGTCCGCCCCCCTCCCAAAGACCACGCCGGATCTGGTGTTGGTCAAGATGCTGGAGGTTGCGCCTCTAGAGTAGAGTGAAGGGGAAAACAGAGAAACTACCGCCTCTACTAAGGAGGCTTTGGAGAAAGGGGGGATCGAGAATCCCTCCTTCCAGGGGGATAAGAGGACCGCCTCCGGAGACCCGGAGGCCAAGGCCTCAAAGCGGGGGAAGAGATCTTCACCAGAGGGTCCTGTGCCTGGGGAATCCCCAGCCGCACTATCTCCCCTAAGGAATCAGCCCTCCAGTGAGCCGTAAGTAGAAAAAGGGGAGTTTTGTAATAAGGGACATCCCTATTTTTGCTTCTGAGGATAACCGAAGTTTTTACCTTGTAGTTCGGATCTCCGTCCTTCTCACCTGAGCTCGTCTTTGGGGGACCTTCGTCCGGAGATGATGGAGAGCGAGACGCCTCCATCTGCCACACCGCCAGGTGGAGCGGACGACCCTGAGGTGTCGTCATGGAGGGTATCCCCGAGTCCTGCGGGGCCGGAGAGTTCGGCACCAACTGGTGTTCGGCCGGGGGAGCTGAAGGATCTGCTTGAGAGGGAGTCTATCTCAGAAGATCACCGTACATTGATGAGTACGATGATTGAAAGAATTTCATCCGCCGACGGCGGGTTGCATGATGCCGTCAAAAGTTTGCTGGCGGGGTTTGAGGTACATAAAAATGACATACCTTTTGACAGTTTTACACATAAATTGCGACCTGTATAGATAGTAGCCCCTGAGACTCGGTATGTTGTCGAAAGCGGCAGCGTGCCGAGGATCATAATCTCAGTTATTAATTCTCGCCTTTCCTATGCGGTGGCGGATAGTCCGTGGCCAGCGGACTGATGGAGTTGCCGAACTAAAGCGGCAACTCGGCGTTCTGGATCACGGACATCATCTTGGTTAATAAATGACTTGACGAGTCACAAGGTAGGTTGTTTCTCCGTGGTCACCTAGTAAGGGAGCTGATGCTCCTCCTTACAACATGTATGCTTAATGCGAGATGGTGCCGCTTTGCTGTGGAGGACCTTGAGCGAGCTTGCTCGAGCCAAGGAGCGGCGGAAAAGAGTGATCTGGCTGCCTCAAAGGCGGCGAAGAGCTAAAGCGAAAGGGCTGCTCACTTGCCGAAGCGAGGAGGAGATGGCGAAATGGCCGTGAAGCTAAAAGATGTTACCGACCGCTATGAGGTTCTTGAAAAAGAACGCCGGCGAACAAGAAGACTGAAGAAGGCCACCGCGAAGCCAAGGATGCCCGTTACGCAATGAGGGCTATAAAGGAGGAGCTCGTCGGTAGGAGACATTGCGGTGGCAAGCCCTTTACGCCGCGCGGAAGTTCCGCAGATCCAGTATGCTCGGCTTGGCCAGTGTGGGGTCGGAGGATCCTTATATGGATTTAGCGGCGAGTCGGCAAATCTTGTTGTGCACTTCGAAGTCAAAAGGATCACGAGACGGAAGAGCTTTTTGGTCTCAATTCCATAGTCCGGGCGTTCACTTCCGTGACCGATCGGTTGGCTGAGTGGGCTGAGCTGAATAGATTGTCCGGACTTGCCATGATGGATGTAGTGGCTCATATCTGGCCGGATAGGCCCAAGCCGAAGAGTTATTTTGGCTTATTGCAGCAATTCCTTGGGGCGGTGCCGCATATCAAAGCGATGAAGCGGTCGGCCTGCATAGAGGTGCACGGATGGCCCTCGCCGTGTGAAGACATCTTGGGCGGAGATGGATGCCACCGATGTTGCAACCCGGGGTTGAGACGAGCGGTTACCGCCGAGCACTATTTTGGGGAAGTTCTGCGGGGTGCTCGTGTAATAGAGTCGCGATGCTCAAAAATGTCATGTTCAAATGATCTTTATGATATGTAAAACGATATTCATAATATAAGTGCCTTTTATACTTGTGCATTCAAGTATTGAAATATCTCTGTCTGGGCCGTTAATGTATACTTGTGTATAACTTTGAAAGATGGCAGTCTTTGGCTTCATTACCACGCACATGGTGCGGGGTGTTTAAAATAAGCGCATTTTCACACTTAATCCAACGTCTTGGTCCTGTGAAGGAGGTGGTAGCGTAGCAAGCGAGGCAATCGGACTATGATGCTTTATCACTTTCACTTAGCCATAGGAGTTGAAGGTGGGGCTACAATATAGCCCCTAGGGGCACCAGCGCTCTCCGAATTGGGCGCATATGTGCTGACCGGAACCGGTCCTTCGTCAAAACGGAGAATTCTAAACATTCGGTAGTCGATCGAGTGGTTGACCGGTCTCTCGCTGTATCATGACGATCGGTTTTGGCTTTCTCTCTTGAGGTGCTCGCCCGGCGAACCGGGCACAATCGCGATAGTTCTCCACATGCCGCGTTAGCCGATGATATGGAGCGTAAGGCAGCAAAACACGAGGCGAGGCAAACCCAACATTTGACCAAAGACATGATTCGAGCTGATGCATATAAGGCCTAACTCGAGGCGCGAACACTCCCTAAGGTATTCGGTCTTTATGATAGCGGGTAGAACAATGACCTAAGCCCCTAGTGTCCAGTGCAGTGAAAATTTCTCACGTGGCCGATGCCAAAACGCCAGCCTCCTCGTCGGTTATGGTGAAAAATCGGGGATGTGAATCAACAAGAGACGATAAGAAAGGTTTACGCGGGGTCTTAATCTGAAAAGAATCCTTGCCACGGGTCCCTGCTTGCGTCGTGCGCTGTGTCTCCGTTGTGCCGTATCACGGATGGGTGTACCGCTGTTCATCTGTAAAGAGAGGAACTTAGCTTGAAAAGAAATCGTGCAAAAATGTATTGAAAACAAAGTATGAATGAATGAATAAAGTTGAGCTTTTATTGGCTCTTTATTGTTCATCGCACATCCCTTGTGAAGGGGTATGCGGCTAAAAGCCCTAGTTTATTTATGCGGACTCGCCTAGCCGTGTTCGGGGTCTTGAACGACCTTTTAATGAGATGATGCCGCGTGGACCGGGCATTTTAAGTGTAAGAGGCGGCGTAGTGCGGTATTGCGTTAAAGCGGTAGCTTCACGTCCCAATAGTGCTTGATGGCTACTTTTGAATGGGGCGACATGGAAGATTAGCTTTTAGCGGAAGTTGTCGGGTGATCGAACACAACTTCTAGTAGTAAGGAGCCCGTGCACTTGGCGTAAGGGCTGGCGTCACTCCTTTGAAGGAAGTGCGGCTATGGCGAATTTTAGTAGGGTCTATCCCCAACTTGCGGATTGTGTCCGGATATAGCGAGTTTAAATCGCTGCCGCCATCCATTAGGACTTGTGTAAATTGTAGTCCGTCGATTATAGGATCAATATCGAGCAGTCCATCCTGCGTTTGAATACTACGGAATAATCCGGTGGTGAAAGTAATTGGTTTTGACATCCAATCTCGGGATTCATTTGGGGTGGACCGTGCGGCGCGTGCTTTAGCGGGTGCCGCACTATTGTTCCGTGTTGTCACATGGAGTGAGTTTACTGTTTTGACTTCTTGTGGGAAAGTCTTTTGTCTTCGGTGCTCTGCTAGTGGGGTTTGTCATCGTCCTCGCTTGGCGTGTCGAGCCTTGTGTTCGGCGTTGAGTCGGCGGACTGCTTGAAGACCCAACAATTTCGGTGGGTGTGGTTTGCGAGCTTCCGAAGTCTTGTGGATTTGACATATCCGATCCAAAATTTTGTTGAGGTTGGATAGCTCGTCACTGTTGTCCTTAAGAGGCAGTGTTTTGTTGTTCAGCCGCGAGCTTTTGAATCCGGCGTTGACCGCCGTGTTCTTTGGGCCATTTCTTTATTTGGCGCCGATCCTTTCTGCGCCGTGATTTTCCATTCCATCTCTATCTCGGATGTACTCGGGTCGCTGGTGCTGCATCTTGCCAGCCAGCTATCTTCTCCAGCATAAGCGGGTCATGAGGCTTGTTAAGCGGCCATTGTTCTTAGCTTTTCTGGCGAGGTGTCTGGCGAGCCATTCGTCTCGGGCGTTATGTTTAAAAGCTGCTAGGGCTTGGCGTCCGGACGATCGACTATTTGGTTCTTTTGGTGAGGAACCTGTTCCAGAATTTCTTGTGGCGACTCTCGGGCTGTTGAGTTATGTGACTTAGATCGTCTCGCATCCGGAGGCGGACATAAGTCCCCTGAAAATTTGCTCTAAACCGTCCTCGAGCTCTTCCCAACTTCTAATGGTATTTTACGGGAGGCTTTTGAGCCAATGCCGAGCTGGCCCTTTGAGCTTGAGGGGTAGATATTTTATGGCGTGGAGATCGTCTCCTCTAGCCATGTGTATGTGTAGGATGTAATCCTCAATCCAGACTCCAGGGTCTGTTGTTCCGTCGTATGCCTCTATGTTTACGGGCTTGAATCCCGCTGGAAATTCATGATCCAGCACCTCATCGGTGAAACATAGTGGGTGTCTGGCGCCCTATATTAGGTGTGCGTTATCTTGAACACTCGGCGTGTTGTGTTGCTTCCCGGGGCCCTCTTCTTTGGCCCATAAATGGACCTGACCGGGCCATCCTTTTTGCGAGGATCTTTACGTGTGTCATGTGCCAGCTTGTGTGCGGCGCCACTTGCCGCTCTTGGCCTGTCATCTCGTTGTCTATCCGGCCAGGCAGCCTCTTTGCTTTTTGATTGTGGGGGCTCTACGGCCTCCTCGTCGAATTCGGGCAGCAGCTTGCACTTCGGGTAGCTCTTTGCTTGGTAGCTATTGCCGTATTTGTCCGCGGTCTTGAGTACTTTGCTCCACCTCATTCTGAGTATGTCTTCCTCTGTTTTCAGCTTCCATTTCTGCTTCTTCAAGCTTCTTGCAGTGGCGACAAGCCTTTCGTGAAGGTTCTTATGCTTCGGTGGTGTGTCCGGCGTAAGATCGTCTGGACTGTTGTTTTCACCGAGGATGGGTTGGTTGTCCGATTCATCCTGTTCGGATGGTTGCTGGGTTGCATGTTTGTCGTCCACTGGTTTGGCCTGCTCTACGGTTGGGTCATTATGGGTGCTGTTGTTGTCGAAGCGGGACTTCGGGCGGCGCTTGCGTCGCCGTTTTGGTTGTTTTTCGGGGGGATTATCCTTCGCCGCGTCCCGTTGTTCCTCGTTATCGCTTCCTTTTGGTGTGTCCACCATGTATATGTCATGAGTTGAGGTGGTCTTCTAGTGCCCCGTAGGCGCTGGTTCTTGGTCGTCTCCGGCATCGTCGTCCATACCGTCAATGTCTTGAATCGTAGTCTAGCATGTCGGTTAGATAAATCGGCGATGGCTACAAAGTGGGTGGTGGGTGGGCTTTGAATTTCTTTGTCGTCCGCATCCCATCCGTCCTGGCCGCAGTTCAGCCAGGGCTCTCCTGACAACGAGAGATACTTTAGCGAATTCAGAATATCGCCAAAAGGCGAGTGCTGAAAGATGTCCGCGGCGGTGAACTCCATGATCGGCGTGTCGGATTCGATTGGTAGGGCGCAGGAGGTTGGTCCGCGAGGAGTCCGCACCTCGAGTTACGAGCTTTACAAGGGACAAGGTCGATGTCGGCTCCATCGCCGTAAAGGTTGCAGCCCCCGAGGCGGTGTCTAGCCATCCGTCCTCGATCTGCACGGTCGGCTCCGAATTAAGGGTCGAAGCGGACTCATGTGCGGCCTCCAGGGCACTGTCCGGCAGCAGAGCTAAATCATGCCCATTGTGACAGTGCGGCGCGCTCGGCTGTGGCTCGAATCCGTCGAAGATCAAGTCTCTGCGGATGTCAGCCGTGAAGTTTAGGCTTCCAAATCTGACCTGATGGCCAGGGGCGTAGTTTTCGATCTGCTCTAGGTGGCCAAGCGAATTGGCCCGCAGTGCAAAGCCGCCGAACACGAAGATCTGTCCGGGGAGAAAAGTCTCACCCTGGACTGTGTTGTTGTTGATGATTGAAGGAGCCATCAAGCCTATCGGTGACGACACAGAGGAACTCTCAATGAAAGCACCAATGTCGGTGTCAAAACCGGCGGATCTCGGGTAGGGGGTCCCGAACTGTGCATCTAGGCGGATGGTAATAGGAGACAAGGGACACGATGTTTTTACCAGGTTCGGGCCCTCTCGATGGAGGTAAAACCCTACTCCTGCTTGATTAATATTGATGATATGGGTAGTACAAGAGTAGATCTACCACGAGATCAAGGAGGCTAAACCCTAGAAGCTAGCCTATGGTATGATTGTTGTAATGGTTGTTCGTCCTACGGACTAAAACCCTCTGGTTTATATAGACACCGGAGAGGGCTTGGGTTACACAGAGTCGGTTACAATGGTAGGAGATCTACATATCCGTATTGCCAGGCTTGCCTTCCACGCCAAGGAAAGTCCCATCCGGACACGGGACGAAGTCTTCAATCTTGTATCTTCATAGTCTTGGAGTCCGGCCGATGATGATAGTCCGGCTATCCGGACACTCCCTAGTCCAGGACTCCCTCATACACCCATTATTTTTGTCATAAAAGAAACAAGTATATATAGGTTTATGCGTGTGTGTGTGTGCTGATGTGATGTATGTCAAAATATATTACTTAGGACCCAGGGTTTGTTGCTGGGGGCATTCAGCTTGTTGTGATCTACGTGGATTTCAAGTTGGACAAGAGCTACATGTCGAGCCAGATCTCCATTGGGGCGGGCGACGGGTTCCACAATCTCAAGGTAACTCCCTTCAAGAGTGTTCAGAGGCTCGTGAATTTTACGTGTTGATTGTCTGATGCAAGATGCCCAGCGAGAGCACACATGTCTCTGAATTTAAGTTATGTGCTTTGCTCGATGGTGAGGGTGTCAGGCCACTTAGAAGAAGTTGTTGCTAACTGCAACAGCATAGCAGTGGTTTTCAAGTAAGAGCAGGCATGTACATCTGAATTCTTACTTCTAAACTGCACTCAGATGGCGAGACTAAGAGCACTTCTATGTGGTTGTAGCTTTCAGAAATATTTCCCATGGGCAGTTTGGCTTAGTTTGCCTTGGCAGAAATGGCGTACAACTCTGCTGAACTAACTAATCTGAAACTTGATTTGTGCTGCTATTTTCTTGCACCATGACTTTTACCGTTCAGTCCGCTCTTGTTGTTCGGCCTACACTTTGAGTCTGAACCATAATTTTCTCATGATTCCATGAAATTTAAACTGTGGACCTTCCGAAACCAGTTGGATGGGCCCATATATCATTATCTAGAGCTGACCCCCGGCATGCATTTGTAGCATAAACAGACAAGTCCTTCTAGCATTGCAATTCCAAAAGGTAACTCACAGAATCAGAGTACCATGTGCTCACATATTATGCATTTGTTATAGAATTTCCTAATAATATATTCTTTATATACATGTTGGATGACTCAAATTTGAAGGACTGTTTTTTTTGCAGGCTACTGCTTGCATAATTTCATGTTTTAACAGTGTTACTATTGTTGTTCCCTTCTTCCCCTCGAAGTCTTACTTAGACTTTGAGAAATTTAGGTGCTCTGTCAAAGTGTCGAGTATATCTGATACTGCAATTAACTCATTTTAGTCTATTAATGTCACATTAGCTTCCTCTTTGACACAACAATTTGCTAATGTTTCAGGCTTTTCATCTCTTAGGAGTCGAAACTCGAAACTAATTGAAGGGGATAGTGATACTATTTGGATACCATTGCTTAATTTTATCGCCTTTGCAGACAAATGCATAGCTCTTTTTTTGTCATGTTTGTGCAGAGAATCATTCATTCACACATCTATGCTCCAAATCGTGGTGTTGGCCAATCACCTGAACGGGAGGGATGGACACCCATGTCCTACAGACCAAGATATGCGGGCCATGACCGTAAGTTGGATTTTCTAGGCATAGTAAAAAACGATACAAAGAAAATAGTTTATTGGAACCATTAGATTTCTTATTACAAGTAGTCAACAGATTTCTACAGGGGTTAGAGCGAAGCAAATAAACTCATGTATATCAGCATATCATGATGGTCCTTATTTATAATTCAAAGGGATGACTTCCTTGTAGTTATATATGCAGATCACTTTGGGTTTGCTACCAAGGTTCAGTCTGCAGTTGCTCTGCACACATTTCTGATGTGTGTGCCAATGCAGCTATGCGGGTGAGGCATTATATGGTCAGCAACAAGCGCAACCTCTCAGATAAGACTACGAGTTCTTACGTAGTATTACTATTTAATCTCAATGCAAGTTATTGGTTCAGGATTCTTTTTTGTTTTCCCCATTCTTTGTTTTGACGCAACGCCACCATGGAGTTTATTGCCTACTACTTGCTGCCTACACTCACACACATATATATGATCTACCCCGTCCTTCTGTGTACTTCCCCCTACTATGGCAATAGCACCGCCAGTAGTTGTAGTTCGCTGCTAGGTGGCCTTTCTATCTTCATCTTTTCCATTGATTTGCGGCCCCGACAGTGCTGGTTCCTCCCAGTGATTTATTTTGTTAAGTATTTTTATAATAGACGTTCCTTTTTTATCTAAAAAAATTTAGGTACTAGCGGTCCAAGTGTTCGTCCTGATTCTGTCCATTTCTTCAGGGAATTCTAGGAGGTCATGGACCTGTGGTTATCGTATATTAGTTCGGAGATTCTTCACTTGACAATTTGCAATGACTAACGGGCCCGGTTAGTTTCTGCAATAGCTCATCTGTTAGTTCTGTAATTTCTTGGATTTGATAGCCCTAAAGTATGTGTATTAAGATTGAAGATGCATGAGGCATCCCTGGAGAATGGAGATGAATGAGGAAGTACTAAGATAGTGAGAAGATTCCAGCCTGGTAAGGCAGCACAGATAATTATCTATTTTTTTCATAAAAATGTACATATCCATTTCTGATCTTTTTTTTCTGATTGTTTGGAAAAGGGTCCTGGTCCAAGAAAGATGTTACGAAGTGGTATGCCAAAACAAGCTAATGTTTCCATTCAGATTATGCAGTTTAGAAGGTATTACAAATTAAGTACAAACTATTGACTTCAGATTATCCCCTTTTAGCCTTGAATTATCGAGTTTGTCTTCTTTTAATTATCGTATATCCCTTTACATACATGGTTCTATTACCAAAATCAGGGAGGAGCTTGGTGGTGCTGGAGTTAAGGAGTACTACTGGTGGTGGGTTAGGATAGTGTCGGTCGTTGTTTTCACATGCTCTGTCTTCAGGTCCTCTCGCGATGTCCTGCACCACTAGGAACCTCTCATTCGCTCATCGCGATACACACTTCTACATCGGCCGCTCATGATGATCTATATTATCCCCTTGTTGGGTTTGTTTAGATTTTTGCATGATAATTGTTTGATTACTTATGCATGGAGTATTAGGTTGCGCTTTCTCCAAAGGCGTTGATATGAAAGCCTTTTTTCTGGTAGATGTGGTTCATTCCGCTTTTAATATCTTATAAAGACTTCTAGAATTTTATCCTAATGATTAACCAACTATTGAGGAGTTGGGCATATCTTTATAAAATATAAATTTTGGATTACATTCAAGATTCAGATGTTGTTCTACCATGTTCTATTTTATGCATCAAGTGTTGACTAGCACTGTCTCCACTACTTCCACCTATCCTTTTTGTTACCTTCTCCCAGTTAGGTTGATTCCCAATTCTCTATTCCGGTTTATCCCTCCTTATTCTTGGGCAACTGTTAAGTTAGTGGTTGTGCTTTGCTCTATATTCCTTTAAGGTTATACAAATGTAGGTTCATTTAGTCGGCAAGGTAGATTCAGGAAACAAGTGTATCCAATCCATTCATTTATATCATTGCTGAGAAAATTGTCTTAGATAACCTGAATGTCCACCAAACATTTAGATATTGCAGTGCTGCCCCATGAGGTACATCATCATCGCATAGTTCCTTTCCTTAATATCTCCGTGTGGTTCATTACTCCATTTTCCTATTGAAAGATCTTTTAGTCATGGTCATATTATGCTTTTCGCAGCCACTAAAACTGGACAGAATGACAAGAAATTTTTCCGACATTGACTGCTTCCTGCCATGGCATGGAATCTTATTGTTGTATTTCTATAAAACTCTATCCCATTGGATTTGAGAAATAGACTGTCGGCACCCTCTCACTGCAATCCAGCCGTTACCAATCAGTTTGCATCCTGCATGGTGCTGCACTAGGAGAGTACAAAAGAGAAACAAGAGGAGAAGCGACTCGGCATCCCTACAGATTTTGTAACCCCCCTTAGAAAAGAAAAATTAAAAGCGTATTGTGATTTCTAGGAGACCTTCTCATCGGCTGTCGATTTATTGTTTTCATGTGTTGTTTGTTTTCTCTCATAAGTTAAATAGTTTATTGGTGTTACTAGCAAAAGAGCCCGTGCGTTGCAACGGGAGAAAAAAAATAACACACACTCTTAACCTAATAACCATAATATGTTCATGCCCTTTATTTTAGCGAGGCATCATTTTTGTGTTGCCACTTATCCTCCTTCTCACCTTCAGTGGCCTCAGTGTTCACACAAACCAAAGTGTGTCTGGATGTTGTTTTTCCCTTGCCAATTTGTTCAGAGGTGCTCATGTGTGGTTATCGATGTTTTCTTTCGTCTCTTTATGATTTTAGTGGTTGTTTATTTGCAATCCAGATCGTCGCGGTACGAAAGAAAAACGGACGTGCCCTATAGGTTACAACTTTGCTTTTAAAATGATATTTTAAAATATTTAATAGGTAAAAATAACATCATATTTCAAATTCTACATACTTTTCTATTCAAATTTCATATATAACATGTTAAAATCAGAGTTACGGTTTAATAGATATGGATAATTAAGAAAAATATTTGTTTGACTTAAATATCTTTCAAAATAAAATTTAAAAAACATTTAACAAATAAAATAACATCATATTCAGATTCTACACATTTTTCTAATCAATTTTCATATATAACATGTTAAAATCGAAGTTACGGTTTAAAAGATACGAATAATTTAAAAAAACATGTGTTTGACTTTTATATGATTGGCGGGTGAATTATCTAATACGTCAGGGGGGTTTCCGTAAAAATGTAAAATAACGGTTCGGTTATGACTTAAATGTGTACTGCGGGTTAATTCATAAAAAATGCAGAGGGGTTTCTGAAAAATTGCGTGACGGACCGCCGAAACTCAATTTGCTTTATTATTAGGTAGAGATTTTTGTAATATGAAGTGGGTACAACAGAGGAGCCAAGTAGTTAATCATTTATCTTGTCTTGGAAGAAATATATGTACTATGTTAATGGTTTATATGATTGACCCAGTCTCAAACTTGTATTTGAATTCAACATGGTTTGTTAGATAGTACTATATTTTCGTGAAAAGGTGTAGCTTAAAGAATACGAGACAAAGAATTGGCTTTATTTTGTTAAGCTAGCTCCACTACATGTGTAATGTTTATGCCATCTCATGCCATGACAGTCACGGTTTGTTAAATGAGGTGATATTGTTGCCCAAAATGGCGCGACGTCCAACATCGATCATTGGTCAGTGTGTCATTTAGTTTGCCAAAGTGCAGGGAGTTCACACCTTAAACATCGTGTGTCACATGTACAAGTGCAACTTGAAATCGATAATACTGCCACCGTCTTAGGTTGCTGCATGACCATGATTGTTTTCTTAGTATGCTGTTCCTGGGCTCGGTTCCACCCTCATCGATCTGAAAGTAAATGTCCTCCAGGTCAGTTTGTTTGATGCCCTGCGAAAATTCAACTAATTGCTTCTGAGAGGGGAGGCTGTCATTTGTCTTAAATAGAGAAGGACAGGAGATTTTTGCGGGAGCATGAGACCTTGCACTTGGACACCCCTTCTCCCAAGTAACACCACTGAATCCCATGGTCTACAAAAAATTGGTCTTCTTATTGGAATTTGATCTAAATTTTGGTCGCTCTTGGGAGTTTTTCTTTCAATCAGATCACGTATCTGCTGGAACCGAGCGTGATCTTTCTAATGTGCCACACATTCAGGGTAGTGTGTGGGATTTTCAATAGAAAGTAGCTTCAGAGATGGCTCTTCTTGGCGCCACTATCTCTTGTGTGGACGTCCTTGCTGTGCCCATGCCAGTATGTCTTTTTGTTTATTTCTAAATAAATGGAAAATTAGAAAGTGTGCCTTCTAAATTTGGTTCATGCCATACAAAATAGTATTTAGATTGTTTTCTTGAGAAAAGAGAGTATTCAAATTGGTTAGGTGGAAACATATTATTCAATTTATCCGGATTATTTTTGTTTCTTCCATGCTTCAATCTTGAAACGAATTGTTCAACGAAGGATGCACATGTGATCAATCTTGAAACAAATAGCATTAGTCGAGACGTGCGTTGCACGCGCATGCTTACTAGTGGACCAAGGGAACAACGTTCCGTGACCGTGCAAAGACAGCTAGCTGTTCACAATACCATTCAGAAAAGAAGTTGAGCCGATGAGAACCGAAAATCGATCTAGTCGAACACGGCCAGCTTCTGGTACTCGTCGCCGGCGATGGCCTGCATCATGATGGCCTCGGGGTTCACCACGCCGCCGTTCTGCAGGAAGATCTTGAGGATGTTCTTGGAGAAGCCGCTCACCATGGCCACCCCGGGTTGGGTCGACGTCACCGGCATCGACCTGGAGTCGCGCAGGTTCCAGAAGACGATCTGCGGCACCACGTCGCCGTAGCCGGCAGCCCTGAACTTCTTGCAGATCACCTCGTAGTCACTGTCCCACGACGGTTTCCCGCCGTAGTAGGCGGCGCCTGACGCCATGTTGAACTCCATGTCGCTGTACACGAACACGGTCCTGATCATCTTCTCCGGCGCGAGTCCGGCGTCCACGGCCGTGCGGAGGATCTGGTCAAACACCCTTTGGAAGTTGGTGCTCCCGCCCCACTCCAAGCGCTCCACGAACTTCATCTTCTCCCGCAGGGTATTGCCTTTGATCAGGTGGATCGAGGGCCTTGAATGGAACGTGATCACCTTGCCCTTCCACGGCCTCACGCTGAGCTCCGACGTGAGCACCCCCAGCGCGATGCACACCTCCATCGGGGTGCCGCTCATGCTGCCGGACACGTCGCAGACGGAGATGCAGTTGCGCAGCGACCCCTTGGAGCGGAGGTCGTCCACCATGCGGCGCCACTGAAGCTCCGAGACGTCGTCCTCCTGGCCACGGAGCGCGGCCGCGCCGATCTCGTGTGGCAGGAGTGCGCCCGCCGAGATCTTGGCCTTGCCGGCCTCTACGTCATCTAGGTACCTGCCGAAGCGCACCTCGTCGTGCTTCTTGAACAGAAACTTGTAGCGCGTCATGGCCACCGAGGCCACGCGAGTGTAGGGGAGCTCGGACCACTGCTGCGCGCACATGTACACCTCCGGTAGCTTCAGGACCTTGCGCAGCGGCACCAGCACCTCGCGACGGAGGCGGTGAAGGGCGCGGTACGTGTAGTGCTCGTCGGAGAGTTGGGCGTACTCGGGGTCCGAGTCGCGCGGGAAGAGGCGACGGGCGATGGCCTCGCAGAGCAAAGTGGTGCGGTCGAACGACGAGCCCGGCGTGGGGCACCACTTGGCGGCGAGCCCGATCTTCCTCTTTCCGCTGTGGGCAAGCTGCTCCAGGTCCGAGGCGAGGAGCGCGGCGAAGAAGTCCGCGACGGCGTCGAATAGGAATCGGTAGGCGCGGTCGCCGTAGTACGTCTCCAGCGACTGTACAGCCAGCTTGGCCGCCTTCCGGACCTTCTTGGACATCTGCCGCTTACTTGGGGTCGTCTGATCCACCTCCATCGCCTCCAGCTCCTGTTCAGCTGACTCCGGGACCGCGACGGGCACATGGACGGCCTCCATCGCCTCCGGCTTCTGCTTGGCTGCCTCCGGGACGGCGACGGGGACAAGGGCGGCCCCCATCGCCTCCTGCTTCTGGTTGGCTGCCTCCTGGACCGCGACGGGCACAGGGACGGCCTCAACCACCACGGCCTTGCTCTTGCGGGATTTGTAGAGCGCGGCGGCGAGGAAATCACCGAAGGTGGCCTTGGGTGGCCCGGACCCGGAGACCGGTTCGCTGACGCAGTGGGATCTTTTCTTCCGGCCGGCCAACCAGGTGCGGAAGGCCTCCTGCTCGCCGAGATCGTTCTCCTTCCTCCGAGCCTTGTCGGCCTCGGCGGCCGCCTTGGAGACCTTGCGCACGTCGGGGCCGTGGATGAGGCGGAAGAGCAGCTCGGGGAAGTCCTTGAGGTAGCCGAACTCGGCGAGCGCGGCGACGTTGCAGGCGAGCGTCCGGGGGTGGTGCTCGTGCATCCAGAGCGCGGCCGCGTAGAAGCCCTCCTTGTCCGACTTGCCGGTGCCGCGGACGCCGCGGAGGTTGCAGGCGAGCTTGAGCGCCGTGAGCGCGTCGTGGGCCCAGGCGGCGGCGAGCAGGCCGCGCACGCGCTCGGGCGGCGTGTCGGGCACCACCTGGAAGAAGAAGTCGAGGCAGGGGTTGCCGGAGTTAGCGTATGTGGCCGAGCAGTTCTCGGTGAGCACGCGCCGCGGCGTCAGCGCCGCCTTGATCTCCGCGTCCGACGGCGCGTTGAAGGCCGCGTCGAGGAGGTCGAGGAAGGGGTGCGACGCGGGGTCGGCGGCTGAGTCGGCGGGCGGGCGCGCGCCGCGAACTACCGGAGGGCCCAGGAGGCGGGGCGGCGCGGCGGGCTCCGTCTCGATCGCCATGGTTTCGTTGGAGGGGTCGAACGTCGAAGTCGAACTCGGGGGAGGAGAAGATTGGGTTTCGTCGCGATTGATCTGGTGGCTCGTTGGCTATATGAGCGCGAGGGGGGAACAACGAGGGCTGATCTGGGCCGTCGTTCGAACCGACATGGCGGATCGACGTGCTAGAGGAGTTCAACTTTCAAGCCGACTTAGTTGGTCTTTATATGCTTAGCAATTTAATTTTTTCTTGATTGCAATCAAAGAAATACTCCCACCGTCTCAGTTTATAGGACGTGCGCGTAGTTTTAGGTCACCGATTTGACTAACTAAATATGTGTTATATGTCACCAAAAGTATATCATTAGATTCTTAAGCGGATGTAGTTTTCAAACATATAATTTTCATCAAATATAATACATATTTAACTAGTTAAATTGTCAACCTAGAACGACGCACATGCCTTATAAACCGAGACGGAGGAAGTAAGGCTATCTTTTTTTGCGGGAAAAGAAATGAAGGCTACTTAACTCAGGGGACGAACATCATGAATGCATATATCAAGCCACAAATAACGGATGGGAAATTCTAGAAGGCCTTTACTTTGTAGAAAACACTTTTAAAAAACGGCAATTGTGCTTATTACTATTTAAAAAAATTGCGAAAAAGAATAGATATATTATAAAAATTCACTAGAAGTACAAAGCATCTCAAACATAATAAAAAATACATTGAGATAGTCGCCAGAACGCGCCGCTGTCGCTGCCCCTATTGGAGTCGACTTGACCTTGTCGATGACTGCAGGATAGTCTTCGTGCACGTGCACCTAAGGACTAGCACCCTAGAACCACAGTTGTCACTGTTAAACCCTTGAATAGATATGAAGCATCTGACACCAAATCTCACCCCACGACGAGAAACCTGTTGAAATATTAGGCAAACTCATGATTAATTTCCTTAAATAATTCATGACTAGAATATAGACTAGCATGCAACAATCTAGCCAGATGAATAGCAAAATATGCAGACCAACATCTCACACTGCACAACAACTTCAAAGAAAGACATAAACAGATCACGAAGAACACACTGATCGTTAGTTGTTGTAAGAACAATAGTATTGATGATGTTGTTGGCGACGATCTGTTGTTGTCGACGATGGAGAAGACGTTGAGTAGCACCATCCGACTTGGACGGAAGACGACCCGTGATGACGAACTTGAGCAATCGCGCAGAGCGCTTCCCAAAATACTATTGTCCCCCCACCCCCAATGCAGGATCACAAAGATGAACGATTCCGGAGACCTGCTCTCCCGCACACTGATGCACGTCGGCATTTGGAATAGAGTAGACTATGGTGATGGCGCAAGTTGTGAGACGAGGTAAAACCCTTGGTGTTTTCGGCGTGTCATTGGCCGCAGCTGGTAGCAGTATATATATTAGGACCAAAGACGGTATTGTGTCGCGATCACAATCTCAAACCGATTTGGTTTCTAAGTCGTACACTTACCGGACAATAAATGATTAACTTGTCTGCCAAGACATAAAAATAAAACGGCAAAAGAAAGACGTGCCCCTGCAAGGCAAAGGACCAAATTTCGGAGGACCATTCACGCGCATGACGCACGTACACACCTCCCCGACGCCGGCCCAAGCCAGGCCAGTCGAGGCAAGTGAGCGCGCGCGTGTGGTCTTCCCTTTCTATTCTCAACGCACCACTCAGAGTGGTGGAGAGAACCCATTATATAAAGAGGTCCAACTATTTCTCAACTTCCATGGAGGGACTGAGCTTAGAGCCGCCACTTGCTATTTTATGCATGGGCCACTATTTGAGATTTCAGAATTTGTTAATGGGCGCGGCCCATTATGTCTAACACCCCCCCCCCCCCCCAAGATCTCAAATACCGATTTAGAGATTTACCCTTTCCCACCACTCGTTTAATATATCAGTGTTTCAACAGAGATTGTTAAGTTCAACTTCTGCCTAGAATTTTAAGGTACATCCATTGACAACTTGACAATGGACTATGCCTTGAATTGCTAGTTTCGTGTGAACAACCTTCACTCAAAGTATTAACCAGTACCTGACTGCCAGTAGGCTACCCTGCGGTTTGGGGCATATACGTCATACTTCCTAGTCGCTTCGTGAGCTTACTAGAGATCACCCAAGTCCGACTGACTGTGACATTTACAATCGAAGCTCATATAGGTGTGTTCTTTCAAGATTGCTTTGTAGGACAACATCTTTGCTATAATAGCCAATAGAACCACATTAAGGCATGTTGCCAACCCGCCTTATAACTCTGAGCCTGATAGCTCTGAGAGTTTTGCATCTTCACCTAGAGACGATCACTAATTACTCACCTCAATTAACTAATAGCTTGTTCTTCCCACATCGTAATTCACGGGATCTCCAATCACAAAGGATGGGTTACTACTATGGTGTAACATCTGTGAGTCTCATACCCATCTCTCTTGATGCAATATCTATCACATTTTGTGATAGTCCCTTTGTAAAGGGATCTGCCAGGTTTTTATCTGTTTGAATATATGTAACAGTTATTACTCCGGAGTTTCTTAACTTCCTGACAGACTTCAAACGTCTCTTCATGTGTCTTGATGACTTCACATTATCCTTGGAATTGTTCAGTTTAGCGATAACTGTTTGGTTGTCAAAATTCATAAGAATAGTCGGTATAGGTTTTTCAACCACATGCAAGTCCATCAAGAGGTCACGCAACCATTCTGCCTCAACGGTGGTTGTGTCTATAGCAGTTAGCTCTGCTTTCATAGTTGACCTCGTCAATATGGTTTGCTTGCAAGACCTCCATGACACTGCGCCACCTCGATGAGTAAATACATACCTACTTGTGGCGTAAAGCACATCAACATCGGAGATCCAATTCGAATCACTATATCCTTCTAGTACATCAGGTTGCCCTGAATAGTGAATTTCATAACTCATTGCACCTCTCAAATGGCGCAAGACCCTTTCTAGTGCATGCCATGATCATCACCCGGGTTGGACATAAACCCACACAGTTTGCTCACAGCAAAAGAGATATCTGGCCTTGTTGCGCTAGCTAACTGTTGGAAATATGCCCTAGAGGCAATAATAAAATGGTTATTATTATATTTCCTTGTTCATGATAATTGTCTATTGTTCATGCTATAATTGTGTTATCTGGAAATTGTAATACATGTGTGAATACATAGACTACAACATGTCCCTAGTGAGCCTCTAGTTGACTAGCTCGTTGATCAATGGATGGTTACGGTTTCCTGACCATGGACATTGGATGTCATTGATAACGGGATCACATCATTGGGAGAATGATGTGATGGACAAGACCAAATCCTAAGCATAGCACAAGATCGTGTAGTTCGTCTGCTAGAGCTTTTCTAATGTCAAGTATCATTTCCTTAGACCATGAGATCGTGCAACTCCCGGATACCGTAGGAGTACTTTGGGTGTACCAAACTTCACAACGTAACTGGGTGGCTATAAAGGTACACTACCGGTATCTCCGAAAGTGTCTGTTGGGTTGGCACGAATCGAGACTGGGATTTGTCACTTCGTATGACGGAGAGGTATCGCTGGGCCCACTCGGTAATGCATCATCAAAATGAGCTCAATGTGACCAAGTGGTTGGTCATGGGATCATGCATTACGGAACGAGTAAAGTGACTTGCCGGTAATGAGATTTAACGAGGTATTGGGATATTGACGATCGAATCTCGGGCAAGTAACGTATCGATTGACAAAGGGAATTGTATACGGGATTACTTGAATCATCGACATCGTGGTTCATCTGATGAGATCATCGTGGAACATGTAGGAGCCAACATGGGTATCCAGATCCTGCTGTTGGTTATTGGCCGGAGAGCTATCTCGGTCATGTCTGCATGATTCCCGAACCCGTAGGGTCTACACACTTAAGGTTTGATGACGCTAGGGTTATTAGGAAGATTTGTATGTGATTACCGAATGTTGTTCAGAGTCCCAGATGAGATCCCGGACGTCACGAGGAGTTCCGAAATGGTCCGGAGGTGAAGATTTGTGTATTGGAAGTTGTCATACGATCACCGGAAATATTCGGGGGCATACCGGTATTGTACCGGGGCCACCGGAGGGGTTCCGGGGGTCCACCGGGAGGGGCCACCTGTCCCGGAGGGCCTCATGGGCTGTAGAGGGAAGGGAACAGCCTCTTGGAGGGCTGGGCGCAACCCCCCCTAAGGCCCATGCGCCTAGGGTTGGGGGAACCCTACGGGAGGGGGGCGCCTCCCTTGCTTGGGGGGCAAGCCCCCTCCCCCTCCCCCCCGGCCGCCGCCCCCCTCTAGATCCCATCTAGAGGGGCCGGCCCCCCTTCCCCCTTCTCCTATAAATAGAGGGGCGAGGGGAGGGCTGCAGCAACACATCCAAGGCGCATCCCCTCCCCTCCCCAACACCTCTCCTCCTCCGCAAGAGCTTGGCGAAGCCCTACCGGAGTATTGCCACTCCATCACCACCACGCCGTCGTGCTGCTGTTGGAGCCTTATTCCTCAACCTCTCCCTCCTCCTTGATGGATCAAGGCACGGGAGACGTCACCGGGCTGCACGTGTGTTGAACACGGAGGTGCCGTTGTTCGGCGCTAAGATCGGAATCCACCGCGATCTGAATTGCTTCGAGTACGACTCCATCATCCGCGTTCTTGTAACGCTTCCGTCTCGCGATCTTCAAGGGTATGAAGATGCACTCCCCTCTCTCTCGTTGCTAGTTACTCCATAGATTGATCTTGGTGATGCGTAGAAAATTTTAATTTCTGCAACGATCCCCAACAGTGGCATCATGAGCTAGGTTTATGCGTAGTTTCTATGCCCAAGTAGAACACAAGTTTGTTGTGGGCGTCGATTTTGTCAATTTACTTGCCACTACTAGTCTTATCTTGTTTCGGCGGCATCGTGGGATGAAGCGGCCCGGACCGACCTTACGTGCGCTTACGTGAGGCGAGTTCCACCGTCGACATGCACTAGTTGCATAAGGTGGCTAGCGGGTGTCTGTCTCTCCCACTTTAGTCGGATCAGATTCGATGAAAAGTGTCCTTATGAAGGGTAAATAGCAATTGGCATATCACGTTGTGGTTTTGGCGTAGGTAAGAAATGTTCTTGCTAGAAACCTATAGCAACCACGTAAAAAAACTTGCAACAACAATTAGAGGACGTCTAACTTGTTTTTGCAGCATATGCCGTGTGATGTGATATGGCCAAAAGGATGTGATGAATGGAATATATGTGATGTATTAGATTGATCATATTCTTGTAATAGGAATCACGACTTGCATGTCGATGGGTATGACAACCGACAGGAGCCATAGGAGTTGTGTTTATTTATTGTATGACCCGCGTGTCACTGAATAACGCCATGTAATTACTTTACTTCATTGCTAAACCGTTAGCCATAGTAGTAGAAGTAATAGTTGGCGAGACAACTTCATGGAGACACGATGATGGAGATCATGATGATGGAGATCATGGTGTCATGCCGGTGACGATGATGATCATGGCGCCCCGAAGATGGAGATCAAAAGGAGCAAAATGATATTGGCCATATCATGTCACTATTTGATTGCATGTGATGTTTATCATGTTTTTTCATCTTATTTGCTTAGAACGACGGTAGTAAATAAGATGATCCCTCATAATAATTTCAAGAAAGTGTTTTACATAACTGTGCGCCGTTGCGAAAGTTCGTTGTTTCGAAGCACCACGTGATGATTGGGTGTGATAGATTCTAACGTTCGCATACAACGGGTGTAAGCCAGATTTACAGATGCAAAACACTTAGGTTGACTTGACGAGCCTAGCATGTACAGACATGGCCTCGGAACACAAGAGACCGAAAGGTCGAACATGAGTCATATAGAAGATACGATCAACATGAAGATGTTCACCGATGATGACTAGTCCGTCTCACGTGATGATCGGACCGGCCTAGTTGACTAGGATCATGTATCACTTAGATGACTAGAGGGATGTCTATCTGAGTGGGAGTTCATTAAATAATTTGATTAGATGAACTTAATTATCATGAACTTAGTCTAAAACTTTTGCAAAATGTCTTGTAGATCAAATGGCCCACGCTCATGTCAACCTCAACTTCAACGCGCTCCTAGAGAAAACCAAGCTGAAAGACGATGGTAGCAACTATATGGACTGGGTCCGGAACTTGAGGATCATCCTCATAGCTACCAAGAAAGCATATGTCCTAGAAGCACCGCTAGGTGAAGCACCTGTCCCAGCGAACTAAGATGTTATGAACACTTAGCAGTCGCGTGTTGATGATTACTCCCTGGTTCAGTGCGGCATGCTTTACAGCTTAGAACCGGGCTCCAAAAACGTTTTGAGCAGCACAGAGCATATGAGATGTTCCAAGAGCTGAAAATGGTTTTCCAAGCTCATGCCCGGGTCGAGAGATATGAAGTCTCCTACAAGTTCTACAGTTGTAAGATGGAGGAGAATAGTTCTGTCAGCGAGCACATACTCAAAATGTCTGGGTTGCACAACCGCTTGTCTCAACTGGACATTAACCTCCTGGATGAGGCAGTCATTGACAGAATTCTTCAGTCGCTCCCACCTAGCTACAAGAGCTTTGTGATGAACTACAATATGCAGGGGATGGTGAAAACCATTCCTGAGGTATTTTCAATGCTGAAATTAGCGGAGGTGGAGATCAAAAAGGAACATCAAGTGTTGATGGTCAATAAATCCACTAGTTTCAAGAAAGGCAAGGGTAAGAAAAACTTCAAGAAGGACGGCAAGGGAGTTGCCGCGCCCGGTAAGCCAGTTGCCGGGAAGAAGCCAAAGAATGGACCCAAGCCTGAGACTGATTGTTTTTATTGCAAGGGAAGTGGTCACTGGAAGCAGAACTGCCCCAAGTACTTAGTGGACAAGAAGGCCGGCAACACCAAAGGTATATGTGATATACATGTTATTGATGTGTACCTTACCAGTACTCGTAGTAGCTCCTGGGTATTTGATACCGGTGCGGTTGCTCATATTTGTAACTCAAAACAGGAGCTGCGGAATAAGCGGAGACTGGCGAAGGACGAGGTAACGATGCGCGTCGGGAATGGTTCCAAGGTCGATGTGATCGCCGTCGGCACGCTACATCTACATTTACCTACGGGATTAGTTTTAAACCTCAATAATTGTTATTTAGTGCCAGCTTTGAGCATGAACATTGTATCTGGATCTCGTTTAATACGAGATGGCTACTCATTTAAATCTGAGAATAATGGTTGTTCTATTTTTATGAGAGATATGTTTTATGGTCATGCCCCGCTGGTCAATGGTTTATTCTTAATGAATCTCGAACGTGATGTTACACATATTCATAGTGTGAATACCAAAAGATGTAAGATTGATAATGATAGTCCCACATATCTGTGGCACTGCCGCCTTGGTCACATTGGTGTCAAACGCATGAAGAAGCTCCATGTAGATGGACTTTTGGAGTCTCTTGATTTCGAATCATTTGACACGTGCGAACCATGCCTCATGGGAAAAAGGACCAAGACTCCATTCTCCGGAACAACGGAGCGAGCAACCAACTTATTGGAAATTATACATACTGATTTGTGTGGACCAATGAGCGTTGAGGCTCGCGGTGGCTATCGTTATGTTCTCACCCTCAGTGATGACTTAAGTGGATATAGGTATGTCTACTTAATGAAACACAAGTCTGAGACCTTTGAAAAGTTGAAGGAATTTCAGAATGAGGTAGAGTATCAACGTGACAGAAAAATAAAGTTCTTACGATCAGATCGTGGGGGAGAATATTTAAGTCACGAGTTTGGTACGCACTTAAGGAAATGTGGAATTGTTTCAAAACTCACGCCGCCTAGAACACCTCAGCATAACGGTGTGTCCGAACATCGTAATCGCACTCTATTGGATATGGTGCGGTCTATGATGTCTCTTACCGATTTACCGCTATCATTTTGGGGATACGCTTTAGAGACAACTACATTCACTTTAAATAGGGCACCGTCTAAATCCGTTGAGACGACACCATATGAATTATGGTTTGGAAAGAAACCTAAGCTGTTGTTTCTAAAAGTTTGGGGATGCGATGCTTATGTCAAGAAACTTCAACCTGAAAAGCTCGAACACAAGTCGGAAAAATAGGTCTTCATAGGATACCCTAAGGAAACCATTGGGTATACCTTCTACCTTAGATCCTAAGGCAATATTTTCGTTGCCAAGAACGGGTCCTTTCTAGAGAAAGAGTTTCTCTCGAAAGAAGTAAGTGGGAGGAAAGTGGAACTTGATGAAGTACTACCTCTTGAACCGGTAAGTAGCGCAGCTTAGGAAGATGTTCATGTGGTGCCTGCACCGACTAGAGAGGAAGTTAATGATGATGATCAAGGTACTTCGGATCAAGTTACTACTGAACTTCGTAGGTCAACAAGGACACGTTCCACACGAGAATGGTATGGCAACCCTGTCCTGGAAATCATGTTGTTAGACAATGGTGAACCTTAGAACTATGAAGAAGCAATGGCGGGCCCAGATTCCAACAAATGGCTTGAAGCCATGCAATCCGAGATAGGATCCATGTATGAAAACAAAGTATGGACTTTGGCAGACTTGCCCGATGATCGGTGAGCGATAGAAAATAAATGGATCTTTAAGAAGAAGACGGATGCGGATGGTAATGTTACCATCTATAAAGCTCGACTCGTCGCTAAGGGTTATCGACAAGTTCCAGGGGTTGACTACGATGAGACTTTCTCTCCCGTAGCGAAGCTGAAGTCCGTTCGAATCATGCTATCAATTGCCACATACTATGATTATGAGATATGGCAAATGGGCGTCAAAATAGCATTCCTTAACGGCTATCTTAAGGAAGAATTGTATATGATGCAGCCAGAAGGTTTTGTCGATCCTAAGAATGCTAACAAAGTATGCAAGCTCCAGCGATCCATCTATGGGCTGGTGCAAGCATCTCGGAGTTGGAACATTCGCTTTGATGAAATGATCAAAGCGTTTGGGTTTATGCAGACTTATGGAGAAGCCTGCGTTTACAAGAAAGTGAGTGGGAGCTCTGTAGCATTTCTCATATTATATGTGGACGACATACTTTTGATGGGAAATGATATAGAACTTTTGGATAGCATAAAGGCCTAATTGAATAAGTGTTTTTCAATGAAGGACCTTGGAGAAGCTGCTTATATATTAGGCATCAAGATCTATAGAGATAGATCGAGACGCCTCATAGGTCTTTCACAAAGCACATACCTTGATAAGATATTGAAGAAGTTCAATATGGATCAGTCCAAGAAGGGTTCTTGCACGTGTTGCAAGGTGTGAAATTGAGCTCGGCTCAAAGCCCGACCACGGCGAAAGATAGTGAAAAGATGAGTGTCATCCCTATGCCTCAGCCATAGGGTCTATTATGTATGCCATCTTGTGTACTGGACTGATGTAAACCTTGCCGTAAGTTTGGTAGGAAGGTACCAAAGTAATCCCGGCATGGAACAACGGACAATGGTCAAGAATATCCCGAAGTACACGAAAAGGACTAAGGATATGTTTCTCGTTTATGGAGGTGACGAAGAGCTCGTCGTAAAGGGTTACGTCGATGCTAGCTTCGACACAGATCTGGATGACTCTAAGTCACAAACTGGATACGTGTATATTTTGAATGGAGGGGCAGTAAGCTGGTGCAGTTGCAAGCAAAGCGTCATGGCGGGATCTACATGTGAAGCGGAATACATGGCAACCTCGGAGGCAGCACATGAAGCAATCTAGATGAAGGAGTTCATTACCGACCTAGGAGTTATTCCCAATGCGTTGGGGCCGATGACTCTCTTCTGTGACAACACTGGAGCCATTGCCCTTGACAAGGAGCCCAGGTTTCACAAGAAGACCAGGCACATCAAGCGTCGCTTCAACTCCATTCGTGAAAATGTTCAAGATGGACACATAGATATTTGCAAAGTGCATACGAATCTGAATGTCGCAGATCCGTTGACTAAACCTCTTCCGCGAGCAAAACATGATCAACACCAGAACTCTATGGGTGTTCGATTCATCACAATGTAACTAGATTATTGACTCTAGTGCAAGTGGGAGACCGTTGGAAATATGCCCTAGAGGCAATAATAAAATGGTTATTATTATATTTCCTTGTTCATGATAATTATCTATTGTTCATGCTATAATTGTGTTATCCGAAAATCGTAATACATGTGTGAATACATAGACTACAACATGTCCCTAGTGAGCCTCCAGTTGACTAGCTCGTTGATCAATGGATGGTTACGGTTTCCTGACCATGAACATTGTGTTGGAAATATGCCCTAGAGGCAATAATAAAATGGTTATTATTGTATTTCCTTGTTCATGATAATTGTCTATTGTTCATGCTATAATTGTATTAACTGGAAACCGTAATACATGTGTGAATACATAGACCACAACATGTCTCTAGTGAGCCTCTAGTTGACTAGCTCGTTGATCAATAGATGGTTATGGTTTCCTGACCATGGACATTGGATGTCATTGATAACGGGATCACATCATTAGGAGAATGATGTGATGGACAAGACCCAATCCTAAGCAGAGCACAAGATCGTGTAGTTCGTTTGCTAAAGCTTTTCTAATGTCAAGTATCATTTCCTTAGACCAAGAGATTGTGTAACTCCTGGATATCGTAGGAGTGCTTTGGGTGTACCAAACGTCACAACGTAACTGGGTGACTATAAAGGTGCACTACAGGTACTTCCGAAAGTGTCTGTTGGGTTGGCACGAATCGAGACTGGGATTTGTCACTCTGAATGACAGAGAGGTATCTCTGGGCCCACTCTGTAGTGCATCATCATAATGAGCTCAATGTGACTAAGTAGTTGGTCATGGGATCATGCATTAGGAATGAGTAAAGTGACTTGCCGGTAAAGAAATTGAACGAGGTATTGGAATACCGACGATCGAATCTCGGGCAAGTAACGTACCGATTGACAAAGGGAATTGTATACGGGATTGATTGAATCCCCGACATCATGGTTCATCCGATGAGATTATCGTGGAACATGTGGGAGCCAACGTGGGTATCCAGATCTCGCTGTTGGTTATTGGCCGGAGAACATCTCGGTCATGTCTACATGATTCCCGAACCCGTAGGGTCTACACACTTAAGCCTCGGTGACGCTAGAGTTGTTATGGGAAATAGTATGTGGTTACCGAATGTCGTTCGGAGTCCCAGATGAGATCCCAAACGTCACGAGGAGTTCCGGAATGGTCCGGAGGTGAAGATTTATATATGGGAAGTTGATACGTCCATTTTGCATCATGCTTTTATATCAATATTTATTGCATTATGGGCTGTTATTACACATTATATCTCAATACTTATGGCTATTCTCTCTTATTTTACAAGGTTTACCATGAAGAGGGGGGATGCCGGCAGTTGGAATTCTGGCTGGAAAAGGAGCAAACGTTGGAAACATATTCTGCACAGCTCCAAAAGTACTCAAACTCCACGAAACAACCTTTTGGAATTAATAAGAATTTCTGAGTGAAATAAATATGCTAGGAGGCCCACACCCAGTCCAAGAGACAGGGGGCGCCCCCCCATAGGGCGCGCCCCTATCTCCTGGTCCCCTTGGTGGGCCTCAGGCGTCCATCTTCTGCTATATCATCACTTTTACCCTGGAAAAAATCATGGGCAAGCTTACGGGATGAAACTTCGCCGCCACGAGGCAGAACCTTGGCAGAATCAATCTAGGGCTCTGGCGGAGCTGTTCTGCCGGGGACACTTCCCTCTGGGAGGAGGAAATGATCACCAACGTCATCACCAACGATCCTCTCATCGAGAGGGGGTCAATCTCCATCAACATCTTCACCAGCACCATCTCCTCTCAAAACCCTAGTTCATCTCTTGTATCCAATCTTGTATCAAAACCACAAATTGGTACCTGTGGGTTGCTAGTAGTGTTGATTACTCCTTGTAGTTGATGCTAATTGGTTTAATTGGTGGAAGATCATATGTTCAGATCCTTTATGCATATTATTACACCTCTGATTATGAACATGAATATGCTTTGTGAGTAGTTATGTTTGTTCCTGAGGACATGGGTGAAGTCTTGCTATTAGTACTCATGTGAATTTAGTATTCATTCGATATTTTGATGCGATGTATGTTGTCTTTTCCTCTAGTGGTGTTATGTGAACGTCGACTATATGACACGTCACCATTATTTGGGCCTAGAGGAAGGCATGGGGAAGTAATAAGTAGATGATGGGTTGCTAGAGTGACAGAAGGTTAAACCCTAGTTTATGAGTTGCTTCGTTAGGGGCTGATATGGATCCATATGTTTAATGCTATGGTTAGGTTTACCTTAATACTTATTTTGTAGTTGCGGACGCTTGCAATAGGGGTTAATCATAAGTGGGATGCTTGTCCAAGTTAGGGCAGTACCCAAGTACCGGTCCACCCACATATCAAATTATCAAAGTACCGAAATCGAATCATATGAACGTGATGAAAACTAGCTTGACGATAATTCCCATGTGTCCTCGGGAGCTCCTTTATCATTATTAGAAATTGTCCAGGCTTATCCTTTGCTACATATAGGATTGGGCCACCTTGCTGCACTTTATTTACTTTATTTACTTGTTACTCGTTACAATTTATCTTATCACAAAACTATCTAACACCTACAATTTCAGTGCTTGCAGAGAAAACCTTACTGAAAACCGCTTATCATTTCCTTCTGCTCCTCGTTGGGTTCGACACTCTTACTTATCGAACAGACTATGATTTACCCCTACACTTGTGGGTCATCAAAACTCTTTTCTAGTGCCGTTGCCGGGGAGTGTAGCGCTTTTGGTGAGTGGAACTTGGTAAGGAAACATTTATATAGTGTGCTGAAATTTTCTGTTGCTTGTCGCTATGGAAACTAATCCTTTGAGGGGCTTGTTTGGGGTATCTTCACCCCAACCAGAAGAGCAAAGAGTTGCTCCTCAACCTACTGAACGTTATGAAAATATTTACTTTGAGATTCCTTCGGGTATGATAGAGAAACGCTAGCTAATCCATTTGCGGAGAGGCGGAACATTGCATCCCGATTTACACCTTATCTTTGTGGATGAAGTTTGTGGATTATTTAAGCTTGCAGGTATTCCCGATGATGTTGTCAAAAGGAAGGTCTTCCCTTTATCTTCGAAGGGAGATGCATTGACACGGTATAGGCTATGTGATGATACAGGATCTTGGAATTATAAGTGATTGAAGTTGGAATTTCACCAGAAGTTCTATCCTATGCATCTTATTCATCGTGATCGTAATTACATATATAATTTCTGGCCTCGTGAAGGATAAAGCATCGCTCAACCTTGGGGGAGGCTTAAGTAAATGTTATATTCATGCCCCAATCATGAGCTCTCTCGGGAAATGATTATTCAGAATTTTTATGCTCGGCTTTCTCTTGATAATCGCAACCTGCTCGATACTTCCTGTGCTGGTTCTTATATGCTGAAGACTATTGATTTCAAATGGGACTTGTTGGAAAGAGTTAAACGCAACTCTGAATATTGGGGTTCCGACGATGGTAAGGAGTCCGGTATGACACCTAAGTTCGATTGTGTTAAATCTTTTATGGATACCGATGCTTTTCGTGGATTTAGCGCTAAGTATGGACTTCACTCTGAGATAGTAGCTTCTTTCTGTGAATCTTTCGCTACTCATGTTGATCTCCCTAAAGAGAAGTGGCTTAAATATAATCCTCCTGTTGAAGTGAAAGTAGTTGCACCTATTACAGTCGAAGAAAAGACTATTACCTATAGTTATCCTATTGTTCCTACTGCTTATGTTGAAAAACCTCCTTTCCTATTAGGATAAAGGATCATGCTAAAGCTTATTTGTTGTTAAGTAAGAGTAATACTAGGACTTATACACCTCCTGAGCAAATTAATGTTGAACCTATTATTTCTATGGTTAAAGATCTCTTGGATGAGGATTTAGATGGGCATGTTATTTCTTTTTGTGGTGAGACTGCTAATATTGCTAGACCTGATACTAAGACACGTAGACCTGTCGTAGGCATGCCTGTTATTTCAGTTAAAATAGGAGATCATTGTTATCATGGCTTATGTGATATGGGTGCTAGTGCTAGTGCGATACCTTATGATCTATATAAAGAAATTATGCACGACATTGCACCCATTGAATTAGAAGACATTGATGTTACTATCAAGCTTGCTAATAGGGATACCATTAAACCCTTTGGGATTGTTAGAGATGTTGAAGTTTTGTGTGGGAAGGTTAAATACCATGCTGACTTTCTTGTTCTTGGTTCCCCACAAGATGATTTTTGCCCCATTATTTTTGGTAGACCCTTCTTGAATACAACTAGTGCTAAGATTAATTGTGAAAAGAATATTGTCACTGTTGGCATAGATGGTATGTCTCATGAGTTTAATTTTGCTAAGTTTAGTAGACAACCTCGTGAAAGGGAACCACCTAGTAAGGATGAGATTATTGGTCTTGCTTCCGTTGATATTTCTCCAACTGATCCATTGGAACAATATTTGCTAGACCATGAAAACGATATGTTTATGAAGGAAAGGGAGGAAATAGATGAAGTGTTCCTTAAACAGGAACCTATGCTGAAACATAACCTTCCCGTTGAAATTCTTGGGGATCCCCCTCCACCCAAGCGCGATCCCGTGTTTGAACTCAAACCATTACATGATAATCTTAAGTATGCTTATATTGATGAAAAATAAATATATCCTGTTATTATTAGTGCTAACCTTTCAGAGAAAGAAGAAGATAGATTATTGAAAACTCTGAAGAAGCACCGAGCTGCTATTGGATATACTCTGGATGATCTTAAGGGCATTAGTCCCATGTTATGTCAACACAAAATTACATTGGAGGACGATGCCAAACCAGTTAGAGATCCTCAAAGACGATTAAATCCCAAGATGAAGGAAGTGGTAAGAAAGGAGATACTAAAGCTCCTTGAGGCAGGTATTATTTATCCCGTTGCTGGTAGTGAATGGGTAAGCCCTGTCCATTGTGTTCCCAAAAAGGGAGGTATTACCGTCGTTCCTAATGATAAAGATGAATTGAGCCCGCAAAGAATTATTATAGGTTATAGGATGGTAATTGATTTCCGTAAGTTAAATAAAGCTACTAAGAAAGATCATTACCTGCTACCTTTTATTGATCAAATGCTAGAAATACTATCCAAACACACACATTTTTTCTTTCTAGATGGTAATTCTGGTTTCTCTCAGATACCTGTGTCAGCGAAGGATCAATCTAAAACTACTTTTACTTGCCCTTTTGGTGCTTTTGCTTATAGACGTATGCCGTTTGGTTTAAGTAATGCACCTGCTACCTTTCAAAGATTTTTGTGAAAAGATTTGTGAGGTATTCATGGATGACTTCTCAGTCTATGGATCCTCTTTTGATGATTGTTTGAGCAACCTTGATCGAGTTTTGCAGAGATGCGAAGACACTAGTCTCGTCCTGAATTGGGAAAAGTGTCACTTTATGGTTAATGAAAGCATTGTCTTGGGGCACAAGATCTTCGAGAGAGGTATTGAAGTTGATAAAGCCAAAGTTGATGCTATTGAAAAGATGCCATGTCCCAAGGACATAAAAGGTATAAGAAGTTTCCTTGGTCACGCCGGTTTTTATAGGAGGTTCATTAAGGACTTTTCTAAAATCTCTAGGCCTCGACTAATTTATTGCAAAAGATATTCCTTTTGTCTTTGATGATGATTGTGTAGAAGCATTTGAAGTACTTAAGAAAGCTTTGATCCTTTGCACCTATTGTTCAAATTACCGATTGGAATTTACCTTTTGAAATTATGTGCGATGCTAGTGATTATGCTGTAGGTGTTGTTCTAGGGCAAAGAGTCGATAAGAAATTGAATGTTATCCATTATCCTAGTAAGACTCTTGATACTACCCAGAAAATTATGCTACTACTGAAAAAGAGTTCTTAGCGGTTGTGTTTGCATGTGATAAGTTTAGACCTTATATTGTTGATTCCAAAGTTACTATTCACACTGATCATGCTGCTATTAAATTTCTTATGGAAAAGAAAGATGCTAAGCCCAGGCTCATTAGATGGGTTATCTTGCTCCAAGAATTTGACTTGCATATTATTGATAGAAAGGGAGCTGAGAACCCCATTGCAGACAACTTGTCTAGGTTATAGAATGTTCTTGATGACCCACTGCCTATTAATGATAGCTTTCCTGATGAACAATTAGCGGTCGTCAATGCTTCTCGTACTGCTCCTTGGTATGCTGATTATGCTAATTACATTGTTGCTAAATTTATACCGCCTAGTTTCACATACCAGCAAAAGAAAAAGTTCTTTTATGATTTAAGACATTACTTCTGGGATGACCCACACCTTTATAAAGAAGGAGTAGATGGTGTTATTAGACGTTGTGTGCCTGAGCATGAATAGAATAGATTCTACGCAAGTGTCACTCTGGATCTTATGGAGGACACCACGTTGGAGATAGAACTGCACACAAGGTACTACAATCTGGTTTTTATTGGCCTACTCTCTTCAAAGATGCTCGTAAGTTTGTCTTATCTTGTGATGAATGTCAAAGAATAGGTAACATTAGTAGACGTCAGGAAATGCCTATGAATTATTCTCTTGTTATTGAACCGTTTGATGTTTGGGGCTTTGATTATATGGGACCTTTTTCTACCTCTAATGGTTATACACATATTTTAGTTGCTGTTGATTACGTTACTAAGTGGGTAGAAGCTATTCCAACTAGTAGTGCTGATCATAACACTTCTATTAAAATGCTTAAAAAAGTTATCTTCCCGAGGTTTGGAGTCCCTAGATATCTTATGACTGATGGTGGTTCACATTTTATTCATGGTGCTTTCCGTAAGATGCTTCCTAAGTATGATGTCCATCATAGAATCACATCTCCTTATCATCCGCAGTCTAGTGGTCAAGTAGAGTTGAGCAATAGAGAGCTCAAATTAATTTTGCAAAAGACTGTGAATAGGTCTAGAAAGAATTGGTCCAAAAAACTTGATGATGCATTATGGGCCTATAGAACTGCATACAAAAATCCTATGGGTATGTCCCCTTATAAGATGGTTTATGGAAAAGCGTGTCATTTACCTCTTGAACTTGAACATAAGGCATATTGGGCTATTAAAGAGCTCAACTATGACTTCAAACTTGCCGGTGAGAAGAGGTTGTTTGATATTAGCTCACTTGATGAATGGAGAACCCAAGCGTATGAGAATGCCAAGCTTTTCAAAGAAAAAGTCAAACGCTGGCATGATAAAAGGATACAAAAGTGTGAGTTTAACATAGGAGATTATGTGTTATTATTCAACTCTCATTTAAGATTTTTTGCAGGAAAACTTCTCTCAAAATGGGAAGGTCCCTACGTTATCGAGGAGGTCTATCGTTCTGGTGCTATAAAAATCAACAACTTCGAAGGCACGAGTCCAAGGGTGGTAGACGGTCAAAGAATTAAACATTATATTTCAGGTAATCCTATCAATGTTGAAACTAATATTATTGAAACCATAACCCCTGAGGAATACATAAGGGACACTTTCCAGAACGTTCCAGACTCCGAAAAGGTATAGGTATGTGGTACGGTAAGTAAACCGACTCCAAAACAACTCCAATGGCAATATTTATCAGTTTTGGATTATTTAAGAATTTTAGGAAGAAAGAAGTAGTCTGAAAGGGACACGAGGCTCCCACGAGAGTGGAGGGCGCCCCCCTGTAGGGCACGCCCCCCTGTCTCGTGGGCACCTCGTGCGCCTCCCGGACTTCGTTTTCTTGCACATTACGTATTTTGGTCGGTAAAAATTCATTATATACACCCTCGAAGGTTTTGACCACCGTATCACGCAAATATCCTCTGTTTTCATTTCGAGCTGTTCCTGCTGCAGAATAAAGCAAGATGTCTTCTCAGGAGTCAATTGGGGATAGTCGGGTGTCTCACCCAACGCCAGGTCCCGGAGCAAATAGCGATGCCTATCACTTTGGACCATCAACGGAGGATGAAATGGAGGCTGATTTGAAAAGAATAGATGCCATGGAGGAGGATCAAGAAGTTACCTCTCGTCTCCGATCAGAATTCACTATGAGGGAACTACCTAGCCTGGCTGTCCCGAATCTGGTCACTCCTTCCAACTCTAGATTTCTTTCTTATGAAAATATGAAAAAGAGTTTCACTTGTTCTCCAGAAGCTATGCAGCATCCTTGGGTAAAAGGAGCTTTGGCCATTACGGGCAAGCTCCGCAAAGAAATTGTGGACCTCAAACAACAAGTCAATAAGCTCGAGGAGGAGAACCGTATCGTGAAGGGCATCATCGCCAAGAAGATTATAACACCAACCGTGAAGAAGGAGAAATAATCACATGGGTATGGGCACTCCTCTTGGCAACTGCCAAGCTTGGGGGAGGTGCCCCGGTATCGTATCACCATCACACTCCTATCTTTACTGCTTTATTTAGTTCGATCCTTTTAGTAGTATCTTGATCTAGTAGATTCAAGTTTTGTTATCAAGTAGTTTGAGTTTTGCTTTGTGATCTCTTTTTGTAATCGAGTCCATGAGCTATATATATATAATAAAGATTAGTGTTGAGTCAAGGGCTTTGCTTTGTTGCCATGATCTTGAAAAAGTAGAAAGAATAAAAGAGTTCATATTAATCTTATGGATAGTGATGACTTCACACATAGAAAGTATGAGGCATAAAAATTGTTGAGAGTTGATGAACGTAGCCTTGGTCATCATTGCAATTAATAGGAAGTGATAAGGAAAGAGGGGTTCACATATAAATATATTATCTTGGACACATTAAGTATGATATGCTAAAAGAGTTGACGTTGGACAAGGAAGACAACGTAATGGTTTATGTTTTCCGATATCTCAGTTAAAGTATATTGTCATTGACCTTCCAAACATGTTGAGATTGCCTTTCCCCCTCATGCTAGCCAAATTCCTTGCACCAAGTAGAGATACTACTTGTGCTTCCAAATACCCTTAAACCCAGTTTTGCCATGAGAGTCCACCATACCTACCTATGGATTGAGTAAGATCCTTCAATAAAATTGCTCTCTAAATATGTATGACTTATTAGTGCAGAGAAAATAAGCTTTGTACGAACTTGTTGTGGAAGTAATAAAAGCGACGGACTGCATAATAAAGGTCCACATACAAGGGGCAATATAAAGTGACGTTCTTTTGCATTAAGATTTTGTGCATCAACCCTAAACACGCATGACAACCTCTGCTTCCCTTTGCGAAGGGCCTATCTTTTACTTTATGTTTTTACTTTATGCTTGAGTCAAGGTGATCCTCACCTTTCCCTTTTTCATTTTATCCTTTGGCAAGTTCCTCGTGTTTGAAAGATCATGATATATATATATCCAACTGGATGTAAGTTAGCATGGGCTATTATTGTTGACATCACCTAAAGGTGAATACGTTGGAAGGCAACACATTAAGCCCCTATCTTTCTCAGTGCCCGGCTAAAACTCTATAACCACAAGTACTGAGTGAGTGTTAGAAGTAGAAGACTACGAGATAGTTGAGTATGTGAGCTTGCTAAAAAGCTCTATTGTTGACTCTTTCTGATGTTATGATAAATTGCAATTGCTTCAAAGACTGAGATTATAGTTTGTTAGTTCCCAATGAAGTTTTTGAACCATACTTGACATTGTGAATTGATTGTTACTTGAGCATAAGAAATCATATGATAAAATCTATATATGTTGCTGTTATAAGAATGATCATGATGCCCTCATGTCCATATTTGTTTTTCGACACCTCTATCTCTAAACATGTGGACATATTTTTCGATTTCGGCTTCCGCTTGAGGACAAGCGAAGTCTAAGCTTGGGGGAGTTGATATGTCCATTTTGCATCATGCTTTTATATCAATATTTATTGCATTATGGGCTGTTATTACACATTATATCTCAATACTTATGGCTATTCTCTCTTATTTTACAAGGTTTACCATGAAGAGGGGGGATGCCGGCAGCTAGAATTCTGTCTGGAAAAGGAGCAAACGTTGGAAACTTATTCTGCACAGCTCCAAAAGTCCTGAAACTCCACGAAACAAAATTTTGGAATTAATAAGAATTTCTGAGCGAAAGAAATATGCCGGGGCCCCACACCTGTCCAGAGGCAGGCGCGCCCCTATAGGCGCGCCCTATCTCCTGGGCCCCCTGGTGGGCCTCTAGCGTCCATCTTCTGCTATATCATCACTTTTACCCTGGAAAAAATCGTGGGCAAGCTTACGAGACGAAACTCCGCCGCCACGAGGCGGAACCTTGGCGGAATCAATCTAGGACTCTGGCGGAGCTGTTCTGCCGGGGACACTTCCCTCTGGGAGGGGGAAATCATCACCAACGTCATCACCAACGATCCTCTCATTGAGAGGGGGTCAATATCCATCAACATCTTCACCGGCACCATCTCCTCTCAAAACCCTAGTTCATCTCTTGTATCCAATCTTGTAAAAACCACAAATTGGTACCTGTGGGTTGCTAGTAGTGTTGATTACTCCTTGTAGTTGATGCTAATTGGTTTACTTGGTGAAAGATCATATGTTCAGATCCTTCATGCATATTATTACTCCTCTGATTATGAACATGAATATGCTTTGTGAGTAGTTATGTTTGTTCCTGAGGACATGGGTGAAGTCTTTCTATTAGTAGTCATGTGAATTTGGTATTCGTTCAATATTTTGATGAGATGTATGTTGTCTTTTCCTCTATTGATGTTATGTGAACGTCGACTACATGACACTTCACCATTATTTGGGCCTAGAGGTAGTCGTGGGGAAGTAATAAGTAGATGATGGGTTGCTAGAGTGACAGAAGGTTAAACCCTAGTTTATGAGTTGCTTCGTTAGGGGCTGATATGGATCCATATGTTTAATGTTGTGGTTAGGTTTACCTTAATACTTCTTTTGTAGTTGCGGACGTTGCTAGTTACTCCATAGATTGATCTTGGTGATGCGTAGAAAATTTTAATTTCTGCAACGATCCCCAACACTAAGTACATGGGTGAACCGACAATTTGAGAGTGTCTTAATTGATCTCTCGTTTCTTTCTCGTTCTTTCCGAGTGTCACACTAGGATTATAAGGTGTTGAAGAAGGCTTGCTATCCATAAAGCCAGACCGGCTCAAGACCTTGTCAATATAGTCATATTGCATTAGAGTAATCCCACTCTCATTCTTAATAAGTTTGATGTTTAGAATTACATTGGCTTCTCCCAGATCATTCATGTCAAAAAAAATTGATAGAAAAGACTTGACCTCATTCATCGCATTAATGTTTCTACCAAATATCAGAATGTCACCCACATACAAACATAATATGACACTATTTCCCCCACCTTACCGACTAGTAAACACACATATCATCCTCATTAATAACAAATCCCGCAGAAGTGAGAGTTCTTTCAAACTTCTCATGCCATTGCTTAGGTGCCTGTTTCAGACCATACAAAGATTTTAACAACTTGCACACCTTTCTTTCTTCACTCTTTACTACAAACCCATCAGGATGATCCATATAGATTTCCTCTTCCAACTCTCCATTGAGGAAAGTTGTCTTTACATCCATTTGATGAATGATAAGATCATAAGAGGCAGCCATGGAAAGTAGCACTCGAATGGTGGTCATTCTAGCAACGGGTGAGTAGGTGCCAAAATAATCTTCACCTTCTTTCTAAGTATAACCCTTGGCCACAAGCCGCGCCTTCTACTTATCAATAGTACCATCTGGCCTTAGCTTCTTTTTGAACACTCAATTACAACCCACAGATTTACAACCATATGGTCTATCAGTTAGCTCCCAAATTCCATTAGAAAGAATTAAGTCCATCTCATTATCAACAACTTCTTTCCAATCATCTACATCCGGAGATGCATATGCCTCTGCAATAGACTTGGGTGTGTCGTCCACAAGGTATACAATAAAATCATCACCAAACGATTTTGCAACCCTTTATCTCTTGCTCCTTACAGGAACTTCATTGTTATCCTTCTCAAGGACTCATGTGATTATTCGAAATATTCAGGAGTTGTACTAGATTCAAGAATTATCTCAGAAGGAAATCTAGAAATGCTATGCATATCTTTCATAGGAAATACTTTCTCAAAAAATGTTGCATCACGAGATTCCATTATAGTATCAACATGCATATCAGGCACTTTGGATTTAACCACTACAAATCTATAAGCAATGCTCCGTTGAGCATATCCTAGAAAGACACAATCCATTGTCTTTGGTCCGAGTTTGCATTTCTTAGGAATAGGAATATTGACCTTTGACAAGCAACTCCAAGTGTGCAAATAAGAAAGTGATTGTTTTCTCCCAACCCACTCCTCAGTCCTCATAAGGTGTTTACCCTTATTCTTGTTAGGAACTCTATTCATGACATGACATGAAGTCAATAGATCCTCCCCCACCATGCCTTAGATAAACTGGCAGTGTCTAACATGGCATTCACCAAGTCAGTCAACGTGTGGTTTTTCCTCCCGGCAACCCCATTTGATTGGGGTAAATAGGGAGGCGTCCTCTCATGAATAATACCATGCTCCTCGCAAAATTCATCAAATACTTTATGAAAATATTCACCACAAGGATCGGACCTAAGATGCTTGATCTTTCTTTCTAGTTTATTTTCAATTTCACTTTATAGATTTTAAAATAGTCTAGAGCTTCAGCTTTAGTTTGCAACAAATAAAATAACAAAATTTAGTCGCATCATCAATCAACGTCATGAAATATCTTTTTCCACCTTTTGTCAACACACCATTCATCTCACAAAGATCAGAATGTGTGAGTTCTAGAGGTGCTAAGTTTCTCTCCTCGGCAGCCATATGAGGCTTTCGAGGTTGTTTTGATTGCACACAACTATGGCGCTTAGAACCTTTGGCAATAGTCAAATTCAGAATTAAACTCATACTGGATAGCCGAGACATTAAACCAAAATTAATGTGGCATAAACGAGAGTGCCAAACACTTGCATCATCATTAACACTAGCACAAATTTGGTTTACTAGCGTATTGCAAAAATCTGAAAGGGAAAAGCAAAACAAGCCTCCGCACTCATAGCCTTTGCCTATAAATTGTCCAAATCTCAACACAATTACTTTATTCGATTCTAAATTACCTTAAACCCATCTCTACATAGAAGAGAGCCGCTAACTAGATTCTTGTTCATAATAGGGACATGCTGCATGTTCCTTAGTTCTGGGCATTCCTTGGAGAAGTGTTTGGGCTTCCCACATGCGTAGCATTATAGCTCAGCCTTGTTAAACTTCTTCTTCTTGAAGGTAATAGTCTTGGTAGGCTTGTTGAAAACAGGTTTGTTCTTTCCTTTGTTCTTGTTTTGTGGGTACCTTTGCACCATATTGGCGGTAGACTAGACCTCACCTCCTTTCTTAGTAGTGTCTTTAGCCCGAGCCTTTTCTTCAACATCAAGAAATGCAATCAGATTTCAACTGATATCTCATGTCTCTTATGTTTCAGAGTTGTGGTGAAATTCCTCCATGAAGGAGGCAATTTTGCAATCATGCACCCAACCATGAATTTGTCAGGTAGAACACACTTAAGGAGTTCCAATTCCTTCACAATGTGATGTATCTCATGAGCTTGTTCAACCACAAAACGGTTATTCACCATCTTGTAGTCATGGAAACTCTACATGATGTACAGTTGACTGCCTGCTTCTGTTGCACCGAATTTTGCATTCAGTGCATCCCACGGTGTCTTTCCGTCATCTATGTGCATGTACACATCACATAGACAGTCAGCAAGAACACTCAGAATGCATCCCACAAACATAGTATTGGCTTCCTGGAATTTTGCTGATCTTCGCCAGATATTCCCTCTGGAGCACCAAGACTAACGTGGAAAACTTCCAGAGCACTAAGCCAGAGCGTAGTCTTCACCTGCCACCTCTTAGAGTGCACACCAGTAAACTTATCTGGCCTCAGTGCATCAGCTAATCCAGCCATAGTTAACTCAGGAAATTGCCTACAATTAGGTTTTTGGATTGTTGGAACATTAGGCAAATTCATTATTAATTCCATTAAATAATTCATGACTAGAATATAGACTAGCATGCAGCAATCTGGCAAACTAGGTGAATGGCAAAACATGTAGGGAAACATCTCACACGGCACACCAACTTCAAAGGGAGACATAAACAGATCACTAAGGACGTACTGATCATTAGTTGTTGTAGGAACAATGGTGTTGATGACGATGTTGGCGACGATCTGTTGTTGTCGATGATGGACGAACTTAAGCAATCGCGCACATCGCTTTCCAAAAACCTAATTCGTCCTCTCCCAGTGAAGTATCACAAATACGAGTGGTTCCAGAGACATGCTCTCCCGCACGCTGCTGCACGTCGGTGTTCGGAATAGAGTATACTACAGTGGTGGCGCAAGTTTGCAGGACGAGGTAAAACCATAGGTGTTTTCGGCCTGTCTTTGGCTGCAGCCGGTAGCAGTAAATATGTTAGGACCAGAGACGGTATTGTGTCGCGATCACAATCTCAAATCGATTTGTTTTTTAAGTCGTGTACTTACCGGATAAGAAATAATTAACTTGTCTACATAAAAATAAACGGCAAAAGAAAGTTGCGCCCCTGCAAGGCAAAGGACCGGATTTCGGTGGACCATTCACGTGCATGTCGCACGTATGCGCCGCCCTGGCCCTGGCCCGAGCCCGAGCTCGGCCAGCCGAGGCGAGCGCGCACATGTGGTCTTCTCTTTCTCTTCTCAACACACCGCTTAGAGTAGTGGAGAGAACCCACTATATAAGGTCCAACTCTTCCTCAAATTCCGGGGTGGGACTAAACTTAGAGCCACCACTTGCTATTTTATGCATGGGCCACTATTAAGATTTCAGAATTTCTTAATTGGCCAGTCCCATTATTTCTAACAAAACCTAACCTCACCACCCTAAGGAAATGATAGAATCTACGCCGAGGCTCCGTTGACTACATCTAGACTGGCGAATTAGGAGGATTGTAGTCCGGAAGATAAACTCGAAGAAGAAGCAGTGCCATGTCCAATGTGGGCCCGGGTCTTCGAGGCATTGCATCAAGCCGAGTCGAAGGATCCGGGTCCAGGTCTAGAAGTTATAGAGACCGGGCACCACAGAAGGCTCGGACCTAACCGATTTCTCGGTTGCATTGGACCCATATAGCAACGGACTTGGCATAGAGGGACGTGCATCACCAGACCAACTCTACCGTTTATTGCCTTTGTTATTATGCGTTGCTCTCCCCTCGCCACCCATGCCAACATTCACGCGTGGCCTCTCCGGTACCGACACCCCGTGTAATTGTGACCAGTACAAACAACCACTTGCCATGATCTTAGGGCATGTATAATGGTTGATAAGTTAGTCTTATCTTAAGTCTTGCATGTAATTTAGATATGACAAAAAAAAGAGTCTACAATGGTCATTCCTTAGCCTTATCTTTAATAACTAGTCATTCCTAAAAATGTGGTGAGACATATTGTGCTAAGAGACCATCTCTCTTTTTTATGAGTTCTCTCTCCTCCAGCTCATCATTTATCCTACATGACACTCCTAAGATAGCACCATTGTACATGCCCTTAGACGTACATACAATGAACAATACTTAAGCGTGTCATCTGGAGCTTGCTTAACGGCCTTGCCTCAGTTGGTCTTTGCACCATAGTCAATGGGCTTTGTGCCGGTCTCTGCCAAGTTTGACATGTCTATGTAACCCGATTGCGTACGCCCAACTTACGTTCTTCATGAGTGGACATGGCTTGGTCCTGTCTATGGGGCACAACAGGTCGAATAGTTCATCTTCGCATTTGGTTGCATTCATTTGGCTGTAATTGATCTTTAAGACCAATGGCGCAGTTGCTTCACTTGTTGGCTCATCATTAGTAAAAGATGTCCATAAGTTACTTCGTTTCTTAGCTCTAGTAGGGCTTTGCGCCAATGGCGCAACATGTCATCTAGTAGTCAAGAAGATATCCCACCACCGCAGACGCATTGCTCGCTGCAGAACCAGACGCGCAACCTCACCATCCAAGGTTGCCGCCCGACATCCAAGATGGACAACCGTTCACCACCACCTGAGCAAACGGACGTCCGAAAACTAGGCACCAGGACATGGACACCTACTGAGCAGAACCACCATCGGTCGGGTCAGACTTTCCCAGTGGCTGCCCACGAGCCAGGAGCCCCACCTCAGTCAGGGCACGAATGGTATGAACTGTATGAACCGGCCAACATAATCGCTAGGGAGCCCTCGAAGATGGGCCGCCGGAGCGACGGGCCACCATATACGGGCCAGAATTGGTCCAACCCACAAGGCCCACGATAACCTAAGCCTAGATCAACTACACCATTGTCGAGAACCCTGTATCTGCATGCCGCTACAACCGCCGCCAGCCCTGGCCCAACCCAAGCACCCCTACCCCGTGCCGGCGAGCATACCGAATCATGCTGCCCCTATAGCCTATAGATCACTCATTCAGCTCATACGATGACCATATCTTCATGAGTATGAGGGCACACCAATTTTAAGGCTAGAATGGCCATGAAAATTTTGGATTGTTTTTGCAATCTCCTCGCAAAATTGGAAACAACGCCATAAACACATCATCATAATAACGAAAATTTTATTGGAGTTGTGTCCGGAGGAAATACGTTTTTCTTATTTTTTTTAGAAAACGAGGAAGACCCCCGGTCTCTGTATCTGGGCAATGCATGCAGTCATTTTATTAATTATTCACAAAAGACCTTACAAAGAAATACAACACTAAGTCTGAAGTCACCGTCTAGGCAACATCTGTCGCTACTCCTATCCAGCTGATGAAGGGATGCTGATAGTCCGGGCCTAATACCACAAACCTCGCAGCCAAGCCTAACATCTAAGACCTGAGACCCCAACCTAGCCACTTGCCGGGTCTGGGGCACACACCGGTCCGACACGCTCTCAGAGGCCGCCGCCGCCAACTGCCACCGCTCCATCTTCAGAGCTGTACTGACACATCAACTTTGCTCAGTCTAGCTATCATCGACGCCACCACGGCGCCCAACGGCACCACCTTCCTGTGCGCAAACAGCTGAGCACGTCATGCTCGCCACCGATACACCTCAGCACCATGTTGCCAAGTACCACCAGCCGACTCAACTTGAAGTCTTTGGAAGATTTGTCGTAAGTAGCACCTGTCGACCAGGCATGACAAAGCGTAGCACCTGTCGGTCAGGCATGACTTGACATCTCCACCGAACCTCCGTGCAAGACGAAGCCGCTCCACCTCCTGCCTCTAATTTCCAGCGCTGCTCCACAAACAATGCTCCCAAGAGAGAAACGACACCGCAGTGCCGCCATCATCCGATCTGGAACACCAGATCCTAGGGTTTCCCCCGGAGCAGCACGAGTGAGTCGACAGTAGTTACATGACAATGCCTTCATTAAGGTAACGGCTAGAACGCCGCCATCGGCTGCCGTCGCCTCGGTTTTCACCAGCAACCATGTCTCCCCAACTCGCAGCCGGGACTAGATGATGGATCTCGAGATCCGATCAGCAAGCCTCTGGACGGCCACCTCCGACGAAGAAGATGACCACCACCACTGGCTACACCGGATAGAACAGACCTGCCAGAGGTGCCGCCGAGCAGTCCACCAGGCCCTCGACGTCGTCGCCGATCTAAAGCCAGATGACGTGTCGCCGAAGACCGCATCGGGCCGCAGCCCGATCCAGGCAAACCGCCGCAGGCAGGCGCCCATGGCCCGAGGTAGGGCCGACCACCACCGCCACCGTCGAAGCCATCGCCACCGCTTTTAAATCGGCCGCACCTCTACGCGTGTTGGGGCCCCGCCACCCCTGAGACACGGGAGGGAGGAAGGGTCCCCGCCACCGCCATCGGCCTCCGGGCGCAGGCCGGCGGCGTCCTCCAGCGGCGATAGGAGGAAGGGAGGAAGATGAGTTAGGCTCCGGCGGCGGCTAGGTTTGGGGTGCCACCCGAGTCACCCGAGCGGGAGGCGATTCGGGGCTCTCCCCTTCTGATCTGAGAACTCAGGACACACGTAAAGGACATCACCGTTTTTCTTAGAACTGACGGACATCACCGTTGTGTAGGAGGAATCGTATACTAAGCTGAAGTACGTATTCGTTGGTTGAACGGAGGACGGCGCATACCCGGACTCTTACTCGGTTACTCTCTCATCGTCTTAACGTACTCTCCTCCCACGCAATCATTGAATCAGACAAACACTCTTATTCATTGTGATGCAAGTGCAACGCCGTCGCGGTTCCATCCAGAGGCAGAACCAAGCGATGTCCTGCGGTGGCAGCGCCAGCGCCACCACGCGCCTCCCGCGAGACGTGCTCGCCACCATCCTCATCCGCCTCCCGGCGAGCGACCTCCGCCGCTCCCGCCGCGTCTGCAAGGAGTGGCGCGATGCCATCTCCGATCCATCGTTCATCAAGGCGCACATGGTGCACGGGCCACGGGCCCCAACCCACACCATCGTGTTCGTTGCCTCCTCCGAGCAGCGTTCCGGCCGTGCTTTCCTCTTCGACGAGCAGTGGCGACTCACGGCAAGGCTTAACGCCGGCGAATCGCAGGTCCTGATAGGGACGTGCAACGGCCTGCCCTGCTTCCACGACGAAATCCAGGGCGTCGTCAAGGTCGTCGAACCCTTCACCGGCGAGTCGATCGCCGTTCCGGTGGCGAAAGAATCGGTGTGGAGCCGCTGCGCACTGCAGTACTGCTTCGGTTACGATGCCACCGCTAGGCACTACAAGATTGTCCACAAAGGCTACCAACGTCAGCTGGATGTGTTCACCGTCGGAGCAGACGAGGAGTGGAGGACCGTGAAGATCGCCCATGCCTCCTGGCACGAGTGCGGCCTGGCGTGCAACGGCGGAGCTGTATACTGGAGTTACGAGGACAATGAGCACGGCGGGATCCTTAAGTACGCGCGCTTCGACCTGGCGACGGAGGAGATCATATCGGTCGAGTGCCGGCGGGTGGACAGTCCGCCGATCATTTGTCATCATCCGTGGTGGCAGCGCGGTGAGCCGTGCATCATCCAAATAAGGTGGTTGGTCGGTGACGGCGGTGAGTCCACGGGCGGCTATTGGCCGCATAACATGAACGCCATGGCGTATGAGGTCGATTTCGTCAACCTGACGGACGGCCGGCGCCTCCCAGGGCCGCAGGCCCTGCAGCGGGGGCACCTGTTGATGCAGGAGAAGAACGGAGCTCTGTACGCTCACCGGATCATGAGCAAAGGTGTTCACGGCCTTGATCTTGGGTGCGACAAGCTGCTGAACGCGATTGGCGTTCAACGCAGCCGACGGTGGACAACACATGAGGATATAAGCACGTTCTCCTACGTCCCCACAGTAGCTCCAGCCCCCTTGGCGCTATATGTAGGCGCACCTCTGGCCGGTGCACTTGGTGCTTTCCATGTTCCGCCTGCTCAGAAGTTGCACTATGTTAAACAGGACTGAATGGTCAACTATATATTCATTGGAGTTGGAGTTTATGAGTTCCTTTTACTATCGTTTGTACATTTGTACCCTGCTAGGTAGTAATCCGTGTCAAATCACGTTGTATACTAGGTCTCGTTTATGACAGTCTTTGACAAACGGTAACAATTTTTATATGTAAGTTTTGAGTTTTTAAGTAAAAAATAATAATAGAAGAAGTATTTTGAGATATGAATATAATGACACTAATTTCATATGCTTCCTTTTCTTGTCTTAATTGATACCTTAATTTCGGTTATTTCGTATATCGAAAGAAGAACCGAACTCTCTTCGAAGGGCTCACGGTTGAGCAAAAGAAAAGGTTGTGATCTCTCTTAAAATTGGCTTTCATCCCGCTTTACAAATAAAGCCAACATCACGTCCATACAAGAGTTACAATTTCAACGAGACAGAACATGCTAGGGCAACAACACAGACACATACAAAAAGGAATAAAAAATATATACCAAAAAGGCCACCAAGTGGCCACAGACGAGGCCTACTGCGAAGCCATGTGGTCATCCACCCCAAGAAACACTCATTATATACTCCCCTGGTTCATTTTCCCCCGCGCATCACTAGTAACACTAGTAAACTGCCCGTGCGTTGCCACGGGCCTACAAATGAATTTACTAAAAAAAGCTCTTGCCCTTTATATATAAAGCAACAACCAACACACTCGCAACGGCATACAACATGTCACCACCACACACAACACACACACCCAAGGCAAAATATAAGGGTGATAAAAAAAGAATCATTTAGAGTCGATGGAAACCTCCGCCGTGTGCTAGGCATCGTGAAGAGGTGAAGTCGGACACCGACGAAGCATGTACTCCAAAGTCGTGCCTAGAAGAAGGATACACCACCGGAGTGCCCCCACCGCCCTCTCTCGAGGACCAAGTTTTCACCCGAAGCAACACAAAGAACAGGGAGCGATGGCGACGGAGCCTCCAAGAAGGTAAGATGCTCATGGACACCGTTGTCGACGGCCTGAAAAGACAAGGCAAGTTATGCACCCGACGCTCACATACCTCCACGGAACCAGGGTACCGCCAGATACCAAAGAAGTTGTAGAACCAACGACATGCTACGCCAAATACCAATGACCATGCCACTCACATGGCCATGACAGCCAGCCCGCACCCAAGACACGCGCTCCACCCATGAACATTGCGTCCCTCGCCGCTAGGGCCGCCGTCTAGCATCCATACAACTTTGAGATCATCGAAAGTTGGCTTTACCCAGACCGACAACAATTAAACTCATGAAGCCTCCAACGACCACCCTGCTTCGAACATCGTGAAATATGAGCCAGCAAGCATTGGGCCGAGGAGGGGGGATGAGTGGATCGTATCCACGACCAGTGACCTTGCGCTAGCGACGGGTGGCTCGACCACCATCGAAGCCTCCCATCCCTCCAGCCAACCTTCCCACCCAAGGCAACCGGCTCAAATCCACGCGCGGCCGCCCACACACCAAAGAGGGAACCAAGACGACTAACACCTGAAGCCACGGAATTATATATCCTACCACCTAGTGGTAGTTACCACTGCCCCCGCTGCCATCAAATTGCATCAAGATCCGATCTCATCTTAACGGGTTATGGGTGGAGGCTCCGTCGCCATCGCTCCCTGTTCTTTGTGTTGCTTCGGGTGAAAATATATATATATAATGTTGAAAGGTGTCATATGTGTGGTTTCCGACCAGCCGGTATACATGTTCATCTCTTCCTATATTTTTCTCATCTCATTTGTTTTCCACCACCTTAACCATCATCTCCTTGCAAGAAGACAATGTAGCATCTTTCTGCCAGCCCTCCTCTCCTCTACTTTCACTCTCTTCATTCTCCTTGCTCTAGCACTTCATATCTGATTTATAAATGAAACGGTTTTCACCCCCTACAAGAGATGATGACATATTAAATTTCCTATTTACAAGTTGCATTCAGTGTAATGATAATGGTTGTCTCTCATTCTTTGACAGCAACAAATATAAAGTTTTTGCTCCTGCAAGAAACATAAGATCATCAAACTGCTGTAAACCTCACTCACAGATTTCGGTGCTCATATGCAGAATTACACATGTTGCACAAATGAGGAAATTAATGCAAAAAATTCTCTAACAACCGCATCGAAATCAGGGGGTAATTGGACCTCACTGGTCTGTTGGCGTCAATTGATTTGAGCACCGAACTGTCATAGGCCCTCGCAGAGATAATGGGAGCGGGCGCGAGGCCAACTTTCTTCATCTCGGCGAACTAGTGCGGGAACGCGTGCGCCTCCATCGCCTACAGCAAGCTCAACTCATCGTTAGCCCCGTCGGCAAACAGGAACGCGAATGCTCTGTTCCTGCACGTACAACAATTTTAGAGCAATCCGTCAGTCCACCTGAAACCCGTTGAGCTCAGCAAAGGCCGTCAGACAGGAGCTCACCTGAAGTCAGTGTTCTTGCGCCTGCATTCAGTTTTTGCGCCTGCAAGAAACATAAGATCATCAACTGCTTTAAACCTCGCTCACAGAATTCGGTGCTCATATGTAGAATTGCACATGTTGCACAAATGAGGAAATTAATGCAAAAAGTTCTCTAACAACCGCATACAGATCAGGGGGTAATTGGACCTCACTGGTCTGTTGGCATCAATTGATTTGAGCCAACTACCTAGTCTTTGATGTGCAACCCCCTCACTACTCATGGATGTGTAATTTTCCATGCACACCTTGCCCACCCACCTTACCAGCAAATATGTGCAATTTAGTCTGTTGTTCTAGCCAACTGTCTAGTAGTCGATGTGCAACTCCTTCCTCTTTCGGCTTGTGGATGTGTAGTTTGAGCTGCCATAAAAAAGATCCCCAAAATTTTGAAACTTACCATCGACAACTAAAGTTGTCATCCTCTCTACTTAGTGCTTTGGCTCTACGGTGCTTCATTGTGCTGTTCTGCCTTGTGCCATGCATCTTTTTTCCGCTTTGTTATGCTTTCGATTCCCATGTAATGCGGTGCCTTTGTATTCCTGGCAGTTGATGACTTTGTTAATTCAAAGTCGGGCTAGGTTCGAGCTCTTCTCGGGCTCGGCCGGCGCCTTTTCTCTAAAAACATATAAAATTACACATTGCAAGTTTGGAAAATTTGTTCTCTAAAAACATGGCAACTTTAGGGAAATTGTAGCAGGCATATTGCAAAAAGTAAGGGATTTTGTACCTTTAAAGATGGAAAAATTCATAATTTTTGAAAAAACATTGACCGAAAATTTCATATGAAACATCGAATTATAAACATTTTAGCTTCACAAGATAGATGCAGGTATTACCACATATGTTCAGAACCTTCTTCTCAGTTCAAGTGATAAGCCCACCTCTCCTTCATACAAAAACCTAATGTGGCATCAGTCATGCGTCAATATTCCTTTTTTTTTTGAAACAGAGGCAAAAGATTTGCTTATATAGTACCTGTCCGTTGTAGGCTAGGCGTGGGCACTTGTCATGTCACAATTGGGTAAAGAACTGACTGAGATCCAAATCAAAATCAATTACCATCATACACTCTCACTAGTAGAAAAAGGGGCTATCGTCCACCCCGGTTTAGCCCATTAGTCCCGGTTCAATCCAGAACCGGGACTAATGTGAGCATTTATCCCGGTTCGTGCGGCTAAGGCATTAGTCTCGGTTCACCTGTGCCCTTTAGTCCCGGTTTGTGCCTCAAACCGGGACTAAAGGGTGCGATACCGATTAGTCCCGGTTCATGCGTCAAACCGGGACTAAAGAGTAGACCTTTAGTCGGTTTGAGTTACTGAACCGGGACTAATGGGGTTGAAACTTTAGTCGGTTAGTGCCACGAACCGGGACTAAAGGTCCCATTCAAACTCTCCACCCCCGTGGATCGCCTTTTCAATTTTAAAAAAAATAAAAGAAAATGATGGAAATGTCAAAAAATAAAAGAAAATAAGTTTCCCATGTGATATGTGGTCTAGTTGTTGGGAAAATTTGCAAATGTGAATTTCGACTTTATTTGCAAAATCTCTCTGAAAGTTGTAAATATGGGCATAACTTTTGCATACTAACTCGGATGAAAAAGTTTTTTATATGAAAAATCATCTACTCGAAAAGATACATCCAAATTTAACCAGGGGAACCCCGTTAAACATTTTCAAAATCCTCAAAAACCTAACAGAAAAAAAGTTACGGGGCTTTTAATATCTAGAGAGGAAAAAATCGAAAAATTTTCAAACTGTGGTCAAACAATGGTCAAACCATGGTCAAACTGATTATTCTAGAATATTAGTGTTACTAAATAATTTATTCAGTTATTTTGAATTTTGGTCAAACCTGGTCAAACTATGGTCAAACTATGGTCAAAACATGGTCAAAACATGGTCAAACTAATTATTCTAGAATATTAGTGTTACTAAATAATTTGTTCAGTTATTTTGAATTTTGGTCAAATCTGGTCAAACTGTGGTCAAACTGTGGTTAAACTGTGGTCAAACTGTGGTCAAACTATGGTCAAACCATGGTCAAACTAATTATTTAAAATAACTATTGTTTTCTAAATAATTATTGTTTTTGAAAACAATAGTTTGAAACTCAAACAGTGAAATGTGTCAATTCATGCTCAAGCAAAATTCACGAGGTTACTAGGATTGACATCTTACTATTGTCGGAAAACAACAAGTGCGACTTGGAAGCGAGGAGAATAAACCCGGAAGTTAAGCGTGCTCAGCTGGGGAGTGGGAGGATGGGTGACCGTTAGGAAGTTAGGTGATTTGGAATGATGAGGGTGATTAGAGAAGAGGATAAATTGAGCAGTGATGAGGGTCTTGATTAGAGATTAGGAATTAAAATAATTCAGAAATTTGAAAATAAAAATCTTTCAAAAAATTTTCAAAAAAAAATCATAAAATTTCCATTAGTCGGTTGGTAACACCAACCGGACTAAAATGGAGCCCCACGTGGCATGACCTTTAGTCCCGGTTCTAGTTGAGCCGGGACTAAAGGGGGGAGGTATTAGTACCGACCCTTTAGTCCCGGTTCACCAACCGGGACTAAAGGCCCTTACCAACCGGGACAACAGGCCCTTTCTCTACTAGTGTCTTGTTATTTTGTGCCACAAAAGTTACATATTGACAATACTTGAACTCAATTCGAGAGTTTAGCAAAACCTCGAAGTTGTCCATTTTTCATGGTCAGAAAAAACAGGACTCATTTCTGAATCATGATATTGGCTCGGTCCCAAGTCCCAACGAGACCTAGCTAATATGCAAACTAGTTTGGAAAGGAGTAGTACCTATCAGGCCAAACCAAATGATGGATCATAAGGTGCACAAACTATAGCACAAGGAACTCACAAACTCCAACGAATATATAATTTAACCCTTCATTCATTCGTGCTTAAGATTGTGCAACTTCACAGCTGGAACATGGAAAGCAGCAAGTGCACTGGTCATGGGTGTGCCTAAATAGAGTGAATTGCAAAAACCCACCACATTTTAAGTTCATGTTCGGATTTGCCACCACATTTCTTGTGCGCCCCAAGAATCTACCGATTTTCTTGCTAATTTTCTTAATAAACACTGATGGTCGATTTGGGTCGAAGTAATTCAATTTCTGACATATCGGGCCCACTGGTTAGGTCCACATGGCGCTAAATGGTCAACACCGTCGGTTGACCGTTAAGTTGAACAGAGGGCCCACCCGCCAGCATCGTCATCTTGCTCAAACCTTGTCCTCCTTGTGGCATTCCAACAAACACCTCGCGTGCATGGGCAGAGATGGACGGGAGGGCAGAGGTGATGGTCTGCGGATCGCCCGTCTTGCTGGTCAACGCCGAAGCAACAGGAGGCGAGTAGCTCGTGGCGCGGTCTTCCCCAGCTAGAAAGGCCGAAATGGTGGCGTGAGCCGGCATGGCGAGGCTGTGAGACGTGACGCATGCTGCTGTGGTGTTGCCGAGCTGTGGCCAACGGGAACTCCATGGCGCGGCTGGCGAGCATCTTCGACGTGCGGTATGACCGTGGGCTCCGGTGCCAGCGGCATGCCCTGGCCATGTCGGTGGCGCGCGGCGTCGACGACGCGCTCTGGCTCTTCTATGCTGAGGACGTGCTCGCGTTCCTCGTGCGTAGTTGCCGTCGTGGTTGGTCGTCCTCGTTCGTGAGCCTCCGCGCACTGCTCTGGCCGGCCGTCCCATGCATCAGGCTCGCCGCACGCCAGAGGTGGGGGGCGGAGCTCGCCGATGCAGGGCAGGGAAAGGAGTTGCGTCGTGGGATCCACCTGATCTAGTGTGAGACGGCTCGGAACGGGACGCGGTGCTGCGGATCTCGCCAGCACTGGGAGGGAGAGGAGATGGAGGAAGGTGGAGGGGTCACGGGAGAGAGAGGCGGCGGAGCCGCGCCGGCCATGAGCGAGAGCCGAGAGGAGGTGGGACAATGGTTGCGGTGGGATTTGTTTTAGTAGTCAAAACAGACAACGTTGACCATTTCGTGTCATGTGGACCTGACCAGTGGGCCCGATATGTCAGAAATTGAATTAATTCGTCCTAAATAGATCATTAGTGTTTATTGACAAAATTAGCAACAAAATCGGTAGATTTTTGGGGCACACAAGAAATGTGGTGGCAAATCTGAACATAAACTTGAAATGTGATGGTTTTTTGCAATTCACTTGCCTAGATACAGCTTCAAGGGAGCAGGACATACTGTCGGGGCGTAGGCGAACGTGCTTATTATATCCTGCTGTGTCCATGACGGTCTGCTACCCTGAGCCGGAACGAACTGGCCGGTCGGCGACCTCTTGACCGGCTCCTCCTCCACAACAATCACGCTCAGCAGTTTCTCGCGCCCAAGTTCAAGTCCGTGAACGCTTTTGCTGACGATCCTGTGAGCGTACAGATCCCCGTTCTCCTCCTGTAGCAGCAGGTGTCCCCGTTGCAGGGCCTGGGGCCCCGGGAGGCGCCGCTCCCGCGGAAGGCTCACGGCGTCGACGTCAAGCGCCATGGCGTCCATATTACTTGGCCAGCAGCCGCCATTTGACTCTCCGACCAACCGCGTTATTCCGATGATGCATGGCTCACGCCGCTGCCACCAGGGATGATGGCAAAAGACCGGCCGTCTGTCGACCAGCCGGCACTCGACCGACGTGATCTCCTCCGTCGCCAGATCGAACAGCGCGTACTTCGGGATACTGTCTTCTTTGTCCGTGTAACTCCAGTACACGGCTCCACCGTTGCAAGCCAGCTCGTCGCTGGAGTTGGAGCCACACGACGCACTGCTCCTCAGAGTCCTCCAGTCCTTGTCTGCTCCGAACGTAAACACCTGCAGCTGAAGATGTCGCACGCCCGGAATATTGGGCTGGCCACGGGGCTTGCCTTTGTGAACGATCTTGAATTGCCTCCTTGTGGCGTCGAAGCCGAAGCAGTAGGAACGGGCGACGCGCCGGCGTGACGAATCCGTCGGCACCAGCACAGCCATCCACTCACAGGTGAATGGCTCTACGACCTTGATGACGCCTTTGAGTTGGTCGTGGAAGCAGAGCAGGCCGTTGCACGTCCCTATCATGACGTCCGACTCGCCGACGGTGAACCTGGCGGTGAACCGCCAGTGCTCGTCGAAGAGGAAGGCACGGCCGCCGGGCCGACCGGAGGAGGGCACGAACACGAAGGTGTGGGTCGGGGCCCGCGGTCCTTGGACCATGTGCGCTTTGATGAAGGCAGGGTCGGAGATGACATCGCGCCACTCCTTGCAGACGCGGCAGTAGCGGCGGAGGTCGCTCGCAGGGAGGCGGACGAGGACGCTGGCAATCAGGTCTCGCGGGAGGCGCGCGGCCGCGGGCTGGTGGCAGCGTTTGGTGTCGCCTGACATTGCCTGGTCGTTCTGGATGGAACCGCGACGGAGAGTGCGATTGCATAATTGCATCAGCCTGGATTTAGTTACCTGGAAGCTTGGATGGATTACATAAGATAAGAGGAGTATAATCCGGGACACGTACGTTATCCCAACAGAATTTCCGTGGGGTAGAAACCCTATCTCTCTGGCTGTTGAGTAATGCACAAATTTCGGAGAGCTTATGTACATTAGTTGAGACACCTGTCTGTAACAATCATCCACGTCAACTCTAGACAGTACTAGTAAAAATATCCTCTAGAACAGGTCGTCTATTTTCCATCTATAGCACCCACGAAATTAGGATCTGAAAAACTAACCTGGGCAGCACGGATACGGCTGTTGGGCGGAGAAACAGCAGATTAGCGCCGGCCTAAGGGTACAACGGGAAAACGCCTATCGGTAAGTAGCGATCTTTTTGGGATTAGACCGTCTGCCAAATTAGGCATCTCCAACAGTCGTAAGATAGGTGTTGGTAAATTTGCCACCTAGGACATAATGATGATGTGGCATGTATTAAATATGGAGAGAGAGCAAAGTTGTATGTAGATTAACCAACAACCTTTGCACAAGCTCCAAGGTGAAATAGAGAGCAACTACATTTATTGTCCCACCATCTATTGGATAGCCTACATACAATCCATTGAAGTAGTTGTATGATAGATTGTTGGTTGATGACATGGACATTTTACCAACAAGACTAACATACAATCTGTTGAAGATGCCCACCCTCATTCTCTTTCCTTATTCTCTCTCTTCCACCTAATAAAAAATCTCACGTGCCATGCATTATAGACGGCTAACTGGATGCTGAGTTTTAAGTGCCAATTTTTTTGGCACCTAAAGCGCCAGTTAGGCCACGCCCGCGTGCTAGCCGGCCCAGCATTTTTTTATGGGTAAACTGACCGGCCCCATTACGCCTGACAGGTTGACGGGTTGACCATTCACCATTTTGACAGGTGTAGACTTGACTGTTGGCCAGCTTACTTGCTGACCGTTGACTGTCGAAAAAATGATTTGAAAAAAATCGTGGATTTGAAAATAGTTTGAAAATTTTCAAAAAAAAATCATGTATATAAAGAATTCAAAATTTCAAAAAAGTTCCCGGATGATGGAAAAAAAGAGTTGGAAAAATCATGGATTTCTAAAAGAGTTAACAAATTTCAAAAAAGTTCCCGTCTATGAAAAAGTTCATTTAACAAAATCACGGATTGGGAAAAACGAATTCAGAAAAACTTCAAGGATTTTAAAAAACCATAGATTTGAAAATAGTACCTAGATTTTGAAAAGATGCTTGGAGAGTTGGAAATGTTCATGCATTTGAAAAAAAATTGCGGATGCGGAAAAATTTCAGAGATTTGAAAAACAAATCACAGGTTTTGGAAAAGTACACAAATTTGAGAAAAAGTTCAAAAATGTTGAAGGAAGCTCTTAATTTTGGAAAAAAGTTCACAAAAATAGGGAAAAGTTCACAAATTTGAGAAAATTTCAGGTAATTAAAAAAGGGAAAAAATATAAAAATGAAAAAGGTTCACAAGATTTGAGAAAAGTCCCCAAAATTACAAAAAAAAAAGTTCACGAATTTGGAAAAAAGAAAAAGGAAAGGAAAGAAGAAGAAAAACAAAAAAAAGAGTAAACCGGCCAAAAGAAAAAGGAAGAAAAATGTCGCCCTATAAAACAGGCCGAACATTTAAATTTTACACTAATAAAAAAGAAAAAAAAACTTATATGGGCCGAGCCCAAGGTGGAGTTGGGGTCTGTGCAAATTGCAAAATGCCCTTTAACTGGCGCATAAGGAACCAAATAGGATTTCACCAAAATTCATCAAAATTAAACCAGATGTAGGGGAGATGATGTTTCTCGCCCAGGTTCAGGCAAGTGGTCCATCACAGATTTGGCACTTGCCTCCACCCTAACACACACTTTTTTTGAGACACCCTAACACATACTTGGTTGGGTGGGAAAGGGGTGGTGGGTCAATTAGTTGTCAACACGTGGCTCGGTGTATGGTGCGGTTACCGGGCAACCCAATTCGCCTCGCATAAATCTTGGGTGCCGGCGTTCATGCTAGTGTCTCCTTTTAGTTTTACGTTCAGTTCATTTGATGGCTCTGCAACGGAAGAGTTCAAGCTGGTAGCCATTAGTGGCTATTTCGGGAGGGCACCATGGTGGTTCACTCAAGAGGGGTGAGTGGGGCAACTATTGGAAGATCTAACATCAAGGCGATGGTCGATACGCCTCTCTAGGTGTGAGGTGAAAACCTGTGATCTTGCCTTCATAGGTTAGATCCAAAAAGGACAAACAAGTGTCATCTTGGTGTTGAAGGCATTGTCTTCATGGCTTGGACCCGGCATTTAGGATGGCAATCTTGGTCTTAGCTTTAGGCTGGAATCGGGGACATCATCGCCAATATGTACTCCCTTCTTTTCAAAGCTTCTGTTGTAGAAGATGGTGATTTAATCAGCCTTTGGTAACCATTGAATGCATTCTGTCCTGATGGCTTTCCATCATATTTGATAAAATGATGGTTTTATGCATCCTAGGATGCATGGGCCGGGAGTTATAACCTTTTTCTCAAAATAACATATTCCATGTCTGGCAACATTTTACATGCTATTATTGTATATAGTGGCACTTACTTCATGCTTTCGATGGGTATATATATTTAGGATAAATTAACTTCTACACAGGTTATCCAGAGCTCGGGCACATGTTAGTGACCCGACACTTCGGCTGGGTCATGCCTATACCTGGCCATGGGCCGGGCCGGGTTTGGGCCGGGCCTAAAAAATCCCACGGCAGAAAACTAAGGCCCAGGCCCTACCATCGGGTCTACTTTTCAAGCCCAAGCCCGGCCCATCTGGTAAAAAGCCCTTTGGGCTTAGGGCCATGGGACAGGCCTCTTCCTTAAAATGCCAATATGCCAAGCCCAAGCCCGTCCAGGCCCTGCCGGTGGGCTCAAAACTCAAGCCCAAGCCTGGCCCACGAGCAAGCCCATCGGGCCTATGCCCTGGATTTTAGGGCCTAGCCTGGGTGGGCCGACAGGGCCGGGCCAGAGATGGTCAGGTTTAGTCATGCCTGATCCAGGTCTGACAAGTATGCCCTCTGTGTTCTTTTATTTATTTTTTTACGGATGGAAACACCAGAAGTGCAAACTAGATATAACCAAAACAATATTTTAAATCTAAAAAATTATAAGTAAGTTCGAGAAATATGTGTGCTATGTAAATAAAATTCCACATACGTCTATATCTCTTCATTTGTAGACTACCTAGAAACACATACGTGGATGAAAAATGGGCCTATTAGATATACGGAATTGATGCACACACAACGTTATGTGCCCGACCTACATCCAATAAATGCCATGCGCCGTTGGGCGCTCTAGGAACAAAAATACAAATGGCATGATGGGAAACGTCGTCTGTGTGTCGTCTATATCGTAGTGCCCTTATATATATTTGATTTTTTTAATGATATCATCATGGGGTTGGAACATTTGGATGTAACGAAACTCAAAGATTTTCAAAGATCAAAATCCATCAGTTAATTCCTGGAAAAGTTTGCTCAGAAATGATTTTAAAGTTGTCAAGCATAGACCCAGGAGAAAGTATGAGGAAGACTTTGACAATTGTGTTGACATATAAAAGCAAAGCTCACCTTTCTCCATCAGCTTGAGATTTGGGGTGAACTGCAAGATAACTTCCATCCCCTCTGTCGCTGCACTTTTGCTCGCGAATTATGGTCAACAATGTCAGAGGTTTGGACTTTACCTAATTTGGCTGCTGTTAGAAATACATGTAAGCAATGGCTGCTTCATGTCCTTGATCCGTTGCCAGAAATTGAGAGGTGCATGCTTCTTATGACTTTGTGAAGAATTTGGCACATCTGTAACGAAGGGATACGCCATAAACTAGCGCCCCCAATGGAAGCGTCTAGGAGATATTTGTTGAGTTACCTTGATTCGTTGGTCGGACTTACTGATCCGAGCGATGGAAGTCCTTAGTTACATATGCCACTTAAAAATTCACATGTGCTAATAGTTGAGTGCACTCTTGTCAAATGGTGTCCCCCTAAGGCGGGTTGGGTGAAAGTGAATACTGATTGGTCCTTTGTGAAAAATGCTACTGCTGGTGCGGGGATGGTGCTGCGAGATGAGGGAGGTAATGTCATCTACTCGGCTTGCAGGGAGCTTTTTTCATGCCGAGAAATTCTTAAGGCTGAGTTGTGTGCTTACATGGAAGGTCTGTCTTTTGCAATTCAGAGAAGCGACTTGCCGAACATTATTGACATGGACATGGACTCCATTGTTGCAGTTATATTGATTCAAGCGAAGGATATTATAGATCGATCTACTCTTCTTTAGTAAAAAAATTAGACACTTGATATCTCTTCGTGATTCTTGTATTACTCATGTAAATAGTACGTAAAATAAGGATGATAGCTTAGCAAAGTTTGCTAGACTAGAGGGCAGAACTATGAGCTGGGTTGGGTCGGGCCCATCGGCATCTTTAGAGCTAGCAGAGGCTGATTGTAAGGGCATTGAGATTTGAGTAATACAAAGATTTTACCTGTAAAAAAATAGTGCACCATATATTAGCAATTCTGAACTTATACATTTTCTTCTTCTTCAGAAATTTCCAGTCACTATAGCAATTTTCATCTGCAGAACAGCAGGCATATAAAAATTGACTTAGACTGAAATGAAAACCAGTCGACTGGTAATTTTATACACCCTCTGTTGCAACGGGGCAGGGGGGTGGGGAGTGTAGGTTCGTGCTTCAGAATTTCTGCAGATCCTTGGGCCGCGTGCCGAAGTACAGCGCCAATGGAGCAGGCGACACCGTCGGGACATAGGCAAACGTGCTTATTACATCTCGCTGTTGGAATGGGACCCGACCTAATACAGGAACCTCGGCCTCGCCGGAATTGCCTGCCAGGCCGCGGCCGTGAACTGGAACAAATCGGTACCTCTCGGCGGGCTCCTCCTCGCTCTCAGCGCCGTCTACCTCAATCAACCGCTTCGAATCCCAGTGGTCGCTGATGCGAAGGCTCGACATGCTGCTCCTCACGATCGCGCGGGCGCGGAGAGCTCCGTCCTTCTCCTCCACCAGCAGGTGCCCGCGTTGCAAGGCGCGCGGCAAAGGGAAGCGCCTGGGCTGCTTCACGTTGTAGACCTCGTGCGCCACGGCGTTCATGTTGCGCCACCAGCAGCCGCCCTCTACCTCCACCTCGCCGAACCACCTTATTCGCAGGACACACATCTCCACCAACGACGGCGAGTGCCGGCAGGGAAACAGGCTATGGGCCTGCAGCCGGCGACGCTTCGACGTGATCTTCTCTTTCGCCAGGTCGAAGCGCGCGCACCTGTAGCTGCGAAACTCGTCCGCCGCTTGGCTGTACCAGTAGACGCCTCCGTCGTGGCATGCCGGGTCGCCGTAGAGCACGCCGTGCCGTGCGCGGCTTACGGGCACGGTCCTCCAGTCCCTGTCTGCACCCACCGTGAACACGTGCAGCTCCTGCTCCGCGGTGCTGCTCGTGGCCGCCTTGGAAGTCGGACGAAAGTAGTAGCCGTCGTAATCGACCCCCTCTTCGAACAAACCGCAGACGATCTTGCATCGCCTCGCCGTGGCGTCGAAGCCGAAGCGGTACGCCGCGGTGCTGCACGTTCTCGCTTCGGCCGCCGGCGGCAGCGGCAGGGCGATCGACTCGCCTGTGAAGGGCTCTACGATCCAGATGACGCCGTGCGGGGAGTCACGGAAGCAGAGCAGGCCATTGCACGTGCCAATCATGTCCGCCGGTCCGTTGACGGCGAATCTGGCGGTGAGTCTCCATTGCTCGTCGAAGAGGAACCCGCGGCCGTTGAGCGGCGCTTCGGCGCCGCAGTCTCGGCTGCGTCCGGGGTAGAACACGATGGTGTGCGTCGGTGCTCGCGGCCCGTGCACCAAGTGCGCGTGGATGAAGCTCAGGTGGGAGATGACGTCGTGCCACTCCTTGCAGACGCGGCGGAAGCGACGGAGGTCGCTCGCTGGCAGACAGAGAAAGACGCCGGCGAGGACGTCCGGCGGTAGGCTCGGGAGGTTGGCGGCAACAGCATCGGCATCGGCATCCGCCGTCGGTTTCTGCTTCTTGGGACCCCGAGGAAGCATTGGGCCAATAACCTGAAGAACATGGTGCCATGGTTACTTCTTGGGAACATATTATGCGTACGTGGCCGCGACGAGCTTGTGAGAGAGACGGTTTCCAGTCGGAGTTGTATTCGATAGGAAATCAGCGCGCGATTTGTGGTAAGCCAAGAAACACCGATACGTCCAGTAAACAGGTGTCCGTATCGGACACCTTATGTGAGGGGTCGCACTAACTGTCAAACGTGTGGCAGGAAGAGAGACGCACCACACGTCTCTAACGTAAACAGATTGCAACGTCATCGCGTGCATGCATGTAGGAATTTTTTTGAATTTACATTTTTTAAAATGTTTTATCTCTTAAATGAAAAATCCGATTGAAAATCCGTTTTCACCATTAAATCTCTCGCGATGAGATCTTCGAAACTAGATCCCATGTTGATATGTTTTGATGAAAAAAAAATTTGAATTAAAAGTTGCCATGTCTATTGCATATGAATTGTCATGATGTTTATACTGAAGTTGCCATGATATGTTTCAGCTATTTTCTTTTACATTTAAAAGTAAATTTTGACATTTATAAAACAAGGAATTAAGAAACTAGACTTGCCATGAACCATAAACTAAAATTGCCATGATACATGCACGTAAAATTGCCCTGGTTCATACAAAAAATAATTTTCATGGTCAAAGTACTGGAGTTGCCATCATCAAAATACTAAAATTGCCCTGATCTACAAACTAAAATTGCCACATAGCAACTTTAGTTTAAGCCCTATGGCAACTGCAGTGTAAACATCATGGCAACTTCTGGCAATTTTTTTTTTTGTTGAAACATATCAACATGGGGTCTAGTTTTGAAGATCTCGTCGAGACGGATTTAATGGTGAAAACGGATTCTTAGTTCGCTTTTTTATTTAGGAGATACAACATTTTTAAGCCAAATACCAAAAAAAAATCTGCTGATGTCATCTATTCATACGTGGCAAAATGAGTGGTGGTGGAGGCGTGTGGGCGATGTGCAAACGCCCACACGTGTGGGCGTTAACATTTCCGTATGTGAGAGCATCTCCAACAGACGCTTTCGCTGGTTTAGCCTGCCGCCAATACTGGCTCCAACAACCAGCTAAAATGCAATAAATACAAGCTGCTCAAAGCCACAAAAAAATGCAACGCGCGACTCACCGGGCATTTTGCATATATGGCATTTTGGACACAAAATGAGTTTGAAACATTCAAAATGCAATGAGCATGACATATAAAATTTCACACGAACACGTTGATGAATAAAAGTTCATGCCCACAAGTTCATCCAACCAAGTTCAAAATGCAAACCAAGTTCAAGACACAAATGAAAGACACATCACTCCTCTTCCTTGTCTGCGTCCTCATCTTGTGAAGACGATTCTTCCGCCTCCGAAGATGAAGCTTCCTTCCTCTCCTCATCAAGCACCGCATCACGCACTGCGTCACGTGAAGATCCGACGGTGTTGGCAAGATCTTCAACGATATCTTCACGGGAATGTGTGTGAGGAGGCACATCGAAAGACATTCCACCCATGACGGTCGGAGGTGCACCCATGCCTCCCATGAGAGAAGCAAAACTCATGCCTCCCATGGTGGGCATAGCGTCGGGGGGGTGCTCCAAAGCCACCCATGCCTCCCATGGCGGCCGGAGGTGCACCCATGCTTCCCATGGCACCTAAACCGCTCATGGTACCTCCGAAGCCACTCATTGCCACCCATGGCGCCAAGGCCACCGCCACCCATGGCGCCAAGGCCATCGCCACCCATGGCGCCGAGGCCACCGCCACCCATTGCGCGAATGATGGCTCTTTTTTGGATCAGCACTTTTTCACGGGCAAGATTGACATACTCCTTTTGCGCCTCATTGAGGTTAGATGTGTCCAAGAAGAACAAGTGCTTCTCCCATTCCAACAATCTAGTTCGCTCCTCATTGCTCACCTTCCTCTCCTCCAAAGCCACCTTCCTCTCCTCGGCCGCCACCCTCCTCTTCTCGGCCGCTAACCTCCTCTCCTCATTCGCGGCATCTTGGTTCCTTGCCATTTTCCTCACCTCGTCGGCTTCTTTTCTTGCCTTCACAATAGCTTCCATAGCATTTTTGAGCTCAACATCTCCTTTCCTCTTCTTCTTTTCGGTTTTGTCTTTCTTGCACCCATCCGGTCGTTTTGGCTTCGAGTATGAAACCGAGTTGGGTGTGGGGCTTCTCTTGCCGTCATCACTTGATGCATCCTCCTCCTCATCATCATCATCATCATTCAACTCAATTGTTCGCTTGCATTTGTTGCTCAAATGCAAATCATCCAAATCTTCACGCTTCTTCCATTTTTCATCATCCCTCAACAATTTGTAGCGATGAGGCAAGGTAAAGATCCTTCCTTTCTTGATCTTCCCCTTCTTGGTTTTCCTCTCCTCTTCTTTGAACAAGTTTTGTGCAATGTTGTACTACAAGAAAAACAAAACAAGTTAGCACTTCGGACACAAAAAACAAGTATGATGAACATGTATGAAATGCCACTTACTCTATCGTCCTCATTTGTGCCACTTGGGTTCAACTTGCCCACCGCCTTTTGTGCGGCCTCCCACTTTTGACAATCCGAGTTGATTGTCGACCATCGGGACCGAAGTGATCTCTCGGAGCGGTCAATTCCACTCACGTTGTGAGCATCAAAGTGTTCTTTCATCCGCCCCCAATAAGCATCTCTACTTTGATCACCTCCAACGGATGGATCCCTCGACACTTGCAACCAAGTATTGCATAGTAAGATGTCATCTTTGTTGGTGTAATTGCCCGCTCTTCCTTTCGGCGCGTCGACAATGCCCTCACCCTCCTCGTCCACCTCGAACTCATGGTCTTCGAAATGGATGTCATTGGTTTGAGACCAATGCGAATTGTTGGAGCCAACACCCATAGTTGACATGTATGCATCATCGTTGAGACTACAAAGTTTTTTGAACAATGCAAATAAGCTATCTATATGATGCATTGAAAAAATAACAAGAAAATAAAACCTTGATTTTTTTTACCTTGGGGGCATTTCGTCGAACACGTGGTGCGCGTCGGCGGCCGGCTCAATGAGTGAGCTCGTCGGCGCTTCGGTAGCCGCCACGCCCGTCAAACGCCCTGCAGCTTCTTTCCCCTCGCCTTCGAGCTGCCGGAGCCGTCCGCGGCCTTGTTCTTCTTCGCGGATGTCTTGCCCGTCTTCGGCGCCGCCGACCGGGAGCTTGACGGTCGGCGGCGGCGGCGGACGACGCGCCGCGCTGACGCCACTGTCGCCGTGGTCATCCGGGCGGCAAGAAGAGGTCATGCGAGGCCGATTCTCGGCGAGTTCCGGCGGTGGCGACACCAACGCTCCCCGCGCTAGGGTTTCCGACGGCGGCGGTGGCGGCGGCGGGGAGAGGGGTCGCGGGTGTACAATGGGGTGAGCGGGGTGCCGGCGCGTGCGCCCATGGGTGCAGTTCGCCCGCGCCGGCGCGTGCGGGGCGTAGGAGGCGGAGAGGAGAGAGTGCAGCGCGAGCGCTCGAATGTGCCGCACGCGGAAGCGGGCGCCCCAAATACATCGCGTGAGATAGCGTATCCGACCGCGCGCCCAACTCCTTATACCGCGCGCGTGGTTATTGCGCGCCCGCTGGAGCCACCCGCCGGGTTGCGCGCGTGATAAAATGGCCTATTTTGCGGCACGACGCTTGTTTAGCGCGGCTGTTGGAGATGCTCTGATACTGATTCTTTCCCGATGCATCGCACATACCTGTCAAAGGAGCTTTGCTAGAGTTGTTAACAACTTTTACGGATTGCAATCTACAAGGTTACGTTCAGGAAGCTAATTGAGAATCAGCCAGGCCCACCACTAAATTCAGGGGGGAGAGGAGAGGTTACAGGTGGGGTCACCTCGCCCGTAGCGGGTATCCTTTATCGTTCTTCCTGTAAGTTTAGAAATTTTGGCTGTCAGAGCATGGTTACTAATAGGATAGCCAACAATCGGCTATATAAAGTTGCCATGTCATTTGTTTTTTTACTTGTAGTCGACCTAATAGCCCACTCATACAATGATTAAACATACTAGTATACTATATAATTAATACATGGCCCACTTTTTTCTCTCACAAAAGGTGTCAAAACTCGTGCCACAGCCGGCTGTAAACTTGTAGTCCGCTTCTCTTCTCTCTTCTCTCCTCTCTCCTCAACCTAGATATAAATCTGATGTGGCATTTCTGATAGCCCGCATATGTCACTTTATTGTACTTGCTCTCATGCTTTAGTAGTGCTGGTAGTGGGCTCCTTTTCCGGGTTTCTCGCTCCTCTTCTGTGGACTATCCTATCCTGTAGAATTCCATCTAATGGAAAGTGGCCGATTTCCTCCTCCTCCTCCTCCTCCTCTTCCTCCTTCTCTAACTAAACTTTTGTAAAACATTGTTACCCTTTGGTTGTTGGTTCTTACTTTGTTGTTGGAATCATGGATAAGAGGATACAAGATAATGGACGGCACCGACTAAATATATGCTAAATGGCTTGATGCTTATTTGATAACATTTTCTATATTACTTTTAAAAATAGTCAAATGTATTCTCGTATTAGCACTATTAAAAATGATGTAGTTAAGTACCTGTATCGCCTCGATACTGATACGTGTATCCGTATTTGTGCAATCTAGGTGGTAAGTTTAGAACGTATCTGGATCAAACCATAGATGCAAACTAGACGATTTCAATTGGTATTTCGAGTTCGACCAGTCTACCAACATGCCAAACATGGGCGATAGACTAGACGAGTGTTGACGACGGGCTAGCATGAGGAAGGAGGACTCGAGAAGAAGGGGTGCATCAAGATTGGTGACTAAAGAGCTGGACGCCCACTAAAATTTTTAGTATAATTTTTTCCATGGTGGTCATTTTAAAAATTATTAAAATTTCTAAGGACATGATATTTATCTTTTTTTTTTCAAAAATGCAATCATATTATAATTTTTTAATGAAAACCATTATTATTATATTTTAAACAATTTTATAAAACAGAAGATGTTTTGAATTTTTTTAAAAAATAATTATTTTTTTTAAATGTTGACTTTTGTTTTTGAAACTTTTGAACTTTTCTAAAATACAATTTTTTTAATATGAGAACTTTTGCTGAAATTTTCGAACTTTTTCTGATGTTTGAGCTTTTGTAAAATTTGGGAACAATGTTTTGAAACGTGAATATTTTCAAAATTTAAGGAAAATTTTCTGAAAACCTGAACTTTTTTAAATTCATGAATATTTTTTAAAAATACAAAGATCTTTTAAAGTTCCAATTACTATTTGAAGTATTGCAACATTTTTTAAAAATTAGAACAATTTTTGAAAACATGGTTATTTTAAAATTTTAAGAAGAAAAACGTTAACATTTTGAAACTTTGGTACTGTACTTGGGAAAAAAAGAAAAAGAAACTTGACAATTTAAAAGAAACAATGAAAAATAAGAGAACAACAAAAGGCCGTAGAAAAGGTAGAGAAAAGAAAAAGAACGCCAAAATCTTCTAGAAAGTTCCCAAAACAGGAAAAAGAAACTCTAGAAGGTTACCAGAATCGGATCCCTATGGAAAGTAAGTTTGCTCTAAATGCGCCAGTCAAAGGAAGTGAGCTTCTGCCTGTGCGAAGTTGCGCCAATTTGACGCAGATCTTTTGGGAATTTACTATTTGCCGCTCTGTGCGTAAAACTGTCGTTGTTCCGCACAGAGAGCTACGACCAGCGAACAAGATAGGCCAGCCAATTCACGAGATCTAAGACGCGCTACAGTTTCTGATTTAGGGAACCTGCTAAAAGGTTTAATGAAGAACCTGAACCGGCATTCTGTGTTTTTCGTTTTTTTGTGGTTTTCTGTTTTCTGTTTTTCCTTTTTCGTACTTTCTGTTTCATTTTCCTTTTTCCTTTTTAGTATTTATCTTTATATCTCTTTTTTGCTTTCCTATTGTAATTAATTTTCTACTTGCTTTTTTATTTCTATATTTAATTTCAAGAATTTCAAAATTTGTCCAAAGTTTCAAAAATTGTTTCACTTTTTAATTTTGTTCAAAATTCCAAAACAATTCATGACTTCTAAAAATGTTCACAGATAGAAAAAGAACATATTCCCAAAATGTTCATAAGTTCAAAAAATGTTTCTATTTCAAATTTGGTTCACTAATTCAAATTTGTTCTTAATTTTTTTAAAAATTTCCCATATTTAAAAGTTCCTTTTCTACTCTTTTTTCCCTCATTTTACGTTGCAGAATTTTAAAAATTGTTTGAATTTTAAAAAACAAATTGTTTTATAATTTTTGTTCAGAAGTTCCGAAAAAAATCGTGATCTTTAATTCTTTTTTGCATATTTGCACAGATGTTCACCTTTCAAAAAATGTTCATAAGTTGAAAAGAATATTCCAGTTTTAAATTTTGTTCGCAAATTCAAAAAACAAGATCTTATTTTTTTTTCAAATAGTTCGCATTTTTTAAGAAATGTTCACATTTCAAAATGTCCTCATAAGTTCAAAAAATGTTTGCTTTTAAAACTTGTTGTTCATATATTCAATAAATGTTCATAATGTTCGCTTCTTAAAATTTTTGTTCACATATTCAGTAATTCTATTTTCTATATTTGTTCACAATTTTAATAAATGTTCAGGAATTCTTAAAAATGTTCTCGTTTCAAAATTTCTTTTTGTTTTCAAAATATGTTCACAATTCCAAAAAATTATTCGTGTTTCAAAAAATGTTCTTTATTTCGAAATTTGTTTACAATTTCATAAAAATGTTCATGTTTCAAAAAATGTCGGGAATTTCTAAAAATGTTATGCTTTTGTTCACACATTCAGAAAATGTTCATGATTCTTTTAAAAAATGTGCCTATATTGAAAGTTTATCACAAATTTCTAAATGTTTATGTTCTTGAAAGTTTGTTCATAAATTTCCAAAAATGTTCCAGCTTTTCCAAATTTGTTTGTATTTAGAAAAACTTCAAGTTTTTGAATTTTGTTCGCAAAGTTAGAAAATGTTCAGGGAATTTTCATAAAGTGTTCACGTTTTTAAAATACGTGTTCGTAGTTTCAAAAAGTGTTCGTGTGTTCAAATTTTAATCACAAACTCGAAATAATGTGGTCAAAATTTATCAAGCTTTTCCAAATTTGTCACATATTCAAAAAATTTTTGTGTTCTCAATTTTTTTGCAAATTCAGAAAATGTTCACGTTTTGGAAATTTTGTTCACTATTTTTGGGAAAAAAATTCAAGTTTTCAATTTTTTTTCCTATTTTTCAGGAAATGCTTGTGATTTTAAAAGATTGTTCGTTATTTCCAAATGTATTCTTAGTTTCTATTTTGTTCTTTTTTTGAGAAACAAAAAAATGTTTGTGTTTTCAGGAAGTGTTAAAGTTTTTAAAATTTTGTTTAGAAATTTTTAAATGTTCGAATTTAAAAATTAAAATAACTTTCAAAATGTCAAAAACATGTAATTCAGTTGTGGCTTATAGTTCATATGCGCCGGGCAGCAATTTTATCTACAAATTCCTTGGTGTTACACTGTTTAAGTTTTCGGGAAATTGTTGAACGTTTTCATTTTGCCTCTGTTGTTTTTTATTTAAATGCCACATTTGTGCATACCTAGCAGATGAGGTTGTTGGTCGGGACGGCTAGCACAGCGCGCCCATCGCCTTGAAGTCTCATGTTCGAAACCCAGCTGTGGCGAACCAATTTTTGCGTTTTTCCACCTTCGCCAAGGTGACACTGCAAAATGGGCCGGCCCAGTTCAGCCGCGCCCTGTGCGAAAGGTCATTTCTCTGCGGCAGAGAGCGTCCTATAGGAGCTCCCGATCTTTTGACCATCTCCTTTTTTTAGGGTCTCTTTTTTTGACCATCGGGTATGATGGGAGCAACTAATTAATGAGCGCTCCTTCGGGAGCCTCGCAACGATCATCGCCACTTGGCGCGCTCTCAGGCATTTGCCACGTGTCGCACTCTGGACGCTCCCTCCGAATTTTGTTTTTTTATTTTTCCGCACGCGTTTTCGGTTTTTTAAATGGTTTTTTTGACGTTTTGGTTTTCTACCGGTCTTCCTTAGCTTTTCAACCAATTTTTTTTTCAAAAAAATAATTTTTTTGCGGAAAAAACGCATTTTTTTCGTGAGATTCACGGTTTTTTTTGTCGCGAGAGGCACGGTGTAGGATCGGAAGTATGTCTAGAGGGGGGGTGATTAGACTACTTGACAACTTAAAATTTTCGCCTTTTGATTGGAGTAGATTCTTAGCAAGTTTACAATGATATCCAAGTCAAGTATCACCCTACACATGCAATTCTAGAGTTGTGGCAGCGGAAAGTAAATTGCACGTATAGTAAATGAGAGGGGGAGAAGAGCAAACGCAATTTGGAGTCACGGAGATTTTTCTCGTGGTTCCGATAGGTGGTGCTATCGTTAATCCACGTTGATGGAGACTTCAACCCACGGAGGGTAACGGCTGCGCGAGTCCACGGAGGGCTCCACCCACAAAGGGTCCACGAAGAAGCAACCTTGTCTATGCCATCATGGCTTACGCCCACGGAGGACTAGCCTTACTCGGGGTAGATCTTCACGAAGTAGGCGATCTCCTTGCCCTTACAAACTCCTTGGTTCAACTCCACATCATGACGGAGGCTCTCAAGTGACACCTAACCAATCTAGGAGGCACCACCCTCCAAAAGGTAATAGATGGGGTTGGTGATGATGAACTCCTTGCTCTTGTGCTTCAAATGATAATCTCCCCAACACTCAACTCTCCTCACTGATTTGGCTGTGGTGGAAGAAGGGATTGAGTGGAAAGCAACTTGGGAAGGCTAGAAATCAAGTTTCATATGGTGGGAGTGGAGCAACTTGATTTCAACACAAGGGTAGGTAGTTTTCTTCTCGAAAATGTAAGGTAGGAGTGGTGGTTCTTTCGATGGCTCTCTCCACGAATGAAGAGGAGGTGGAGGGTATTTATAGCCTCCACACAAAATCCAACTGTTACACACATTTGACCAATCTCGGTCGGACCAAGTTGACAACTTGGTCGACCGAAAGTTCAAATCTTGTGAACGTTGGGATTTTCGGTGGGACCGAAAATACAATCTCGGTTAGTCCGATTCTTCCAAAGACTAGGGTTTGCCAATCTCGGTGGGACCGACTTTCTCATCTCGGTGACACCGATTTGAGTACGAATGTTCTGTAAGGTTGGCAACTCCAATTTCGGTATGACCGAGTTTGGAATCGGAAAATCCGAGATTCTTAGGGTTTGGCTATATGGTGAGGTGGTTCATCTCGGTGTGGTGAGTTTGGAATCGGTGGGACCGAGATTACTTATGGGTTTATGTTGGAATGAAAGATTGCGATAGTTTGAGAGATAAATCACTAAGCACTTAGAGCAACCAGATCATCATCATAACCTCATCCCTTTAATAGTATTGGCTTTCCTATGGACTCAATGTGATCTTTGATCACTAAACCAAAATGGAGTCTTGAGCTTTTGCCAATGATTTCCTTAGCATTTTGAGGGGTCCACATCATCGGTCATTGCCATACCCATATCACCGAACTTTCAAATATTCTCAAGAAATGATTAGTTCAATGATATATATGTTGTTATTAATTACCAAAACCACCCGGGGATTAGTTGCACTTTCAATCTCCCCCTTTTTGGTAATTGATGACAACATATAGATCAAAGCTTCGACAAATGATATAATCAATGAATAACATCGTCGCTTTGAGAAGTATGTGATAAGCAAGAGCTCCCCCTAAATTTGTGCATTATTTAAGATTTGCGTTTGAATGCAAATGCACAATCGATTAGGATCATGGGTTACTCTTCCATGTCACATACATCTTGGTGGAGCGCACAAAGTGATAAGAATGAATAACATGCACCCAATCACCAAGACATGAGTAAATGATCATACAAGATATGAATGGAATATGATAAGTAATAAGCACACATTAAGCATAGTATGATCAAGCACTCATCAAGATCGAGCAAACGTAGTATCAAACACACGAAATGTCTCAAGGAACTCAAAAGTATCTCAAGGAAAACCGCAAACGAAAGAGCAAAAACGAGCACTCTCTCTCCCGAAGCCCTAGGATCTATACAATTTCTCCCCCTTTGGCAACAAGTTACCAAAAAGTTCGAAAGGTATAGAGCTAATCGTCCCTCGGGACTCTGGGCGGCGGCTCTGTCTGCGTCGATGGAGTGGAGATAGCTGCATCTGCAAAAGCTTCTGCTGAAGTCTGTGGAGCTGGAGGAGTGACACTTGGAGCTGGTCTTTGGGCCGATGGAGTCAGAGGAGGTCTTGATGTAGTAGCCACAGGGTCTGCCACAGAATAGCAATGATCTGGGCTTTGTGGGCACTGCAGGCTGCTCATAGTCATCCTGAACCATATCACCTTCCATCTCTCTCATGAGTTCTGCCTTCTCCTTCGTAGCTTCCTCGATGTCTGCCTCAAGCTTGTTGACGGTGACCTGCACTTCAGTCAACTTGACGTCCAGAGCATGGAACTTATCTTCAACTATCCTCTCAAGGCTCTCCGAGATCGCACTATCTTTGGCAGCGTAGCTCAATTCTCTGAGTGGCTTCAAGAAGTTGTTCTGCAACGCTCTTGGGCTTTGCTGCTGCTTCCTTCTCAACTTTAGCTTGTTTGGCAGCTTCAGACTTAGCATGTCCTTCAACAGATGTGGGAGCATCCTCAGTCATCACAACTTCGTTATCCTCGTGTTCAGGCTGCAGTGGCAAGTGGGGTCTATCCAACAGGTAGGTGTCCGTGCCAAACTTGGCATTAATGAGCATCTGAATATGCGGAGCAAACCCACACGACCTCTTCAGTCTCTCTTTGTCCTCTTGATAGTCTCTACTATCGTGTCCATCACCTTAAAGGTGCCTTCGGTCTAGAATGTGCAGCATGTTGATAGAATACCCTCTTATCATGTGGTGGTCTCGACTTAGGCATCAAAGTATGCCTCGAGAATGGTATTGGTGGTTGGGAGACCCACTCAAGATAATAGACCGATCCAAGCTTCCATATCTCTACATCCTTCTCGGTACCTCATTGTACATGTTCCTCATTGACTCGTGATTCTTCTTCTAATGCCATAGACATCAACATCATCATCCCTTGATATTTGGTGCATTCAGCAATGCTCTCCATTCTTCAACTGTTGAATGGAATCTACGCCTTCATCATCCATACAATTCGCCATCCGGATAGAAGTGTGCGGTGGCATAGAACCGCATGATCATCTCATCATTCCAAGCGATCGGTTTCGACCAACAAACTCGCAATCCCACAAGCGGTGAAGCTTTCATGCACATGTGGGAAATAGTCTTTGTGCTCTTCACTTGTCGATGTATTCCCAATCAACGATCTGTGTCGCAACAATCGGCTTCTTATCCATGAGCACTGCCTCATAAAAGTCTTGTTGCTCTCTCGTGTGGAATCTTGGGTCAATCTTGTCCTTCTCCGGTGGCATATGGATCAACTTGCCTCCATAGCCCGAGTCCTTTATCCTTCCTTTCCTTCATGTTTTCAGCTCGAGGATGAGCATCATTATGAATGGCGGTTTACATCGAGCTTGAGCAAGACATGTGCCTCATCATCTGATTCTGCAGTGGCACATTGTCCTTCTTCTTCTCTGAAGCGGTATGTTCCTCACAGTCTTCTTTGGCTTGGCGAGGTTTGGCTTGGGCTGCCTTTTGCCGGAGCTGATGGCTTAGCTTTTGTGGGTGCTCCTGCCTCGATGGCATCTCCCATCAACTTCGCTTCGAGGAGGTGGGGTGCTTCCTCATCGTAATCATCATCATCGCCTTCTTCATGAACTAGTCTCTTCCTCTTGGAAGTTTTCTTGATCTTGCTGGAGGTTTCTTCTTCCATGCCGAGCTTCTTTGCAACAGTGGACTTCTTCACTTTGCTTGTGCCTTTCTTTGACTGTTGCCCTTGATATCCCTTGGCAACCACTTGCCTTTTTGGCTTTGAAGATATCTCCTCATCTGCAACAAAATCTGAATCCTCCTCATCGTAATTTCTCTTCTTCCCGCCCCGGTGGCAGCCGCAGTATCCACTTGGAGTGCTTCTCTCCATCATCTGAAAAACTGCTTTCTTCTAGACTTGTTGCTGCCTCAGAATCTCAACCGCAACTCGGACTGTTCGATTGTCACTTCCATCGATATGACCGACAACTGTGAATAGAATAGGTATAGGCGTAATAGAAGAGTTATCACAAACTGCAGAGGATTTTAAAAAATGAGTTCAAACTTTAGTTTTAGGTTTTCACGAGATACATTTCGTCTCGACCGAGTCTATAAATTCGTGAATCCGAAGTGTCTAAACAGACCACATACTCCACTTTCGGTTGGACGAAATGGGTTTCGGTCTAGCCGAGAGCACTAGGGTTTCACTAAATCTTCACTTCGGTCTTACCGATTTGCACAACTCGGTTTAACCGAAAAGTGCAGTGCAATGACCAGAGGCCAAATCGGTCGATCCGAAAATGTCGAATCGGTCACACCGAGATGTGTTCGTGAAACCTAACCCTAAAATTTTCACTCGAATTTTGTTCTAAGATCTAAACGGCTGGATAGGGAGATTTCAATCTTGGCAAGAAACTTGACAACGCCTATCGTGCATTGAATCAGCGATTGGAGCACGAGAGGGATGAAACTCACCCAAAGCGGTGGAGCTTCACCACGGCGGCAACGGCGCGATGAGAAAGACCGTTGACGACGATGGAGACCAGCGGCGAGGGCGCACAGCGACGCGGAGACGATCCGGAGACCAAGGCGACGGCAATAAGGGTTTGAGGGCGGCGTTTGAAGAAGTAATCAACGCGCTCGTCCTCGGGTATATATACCCTTCGGTGTCGGTGGGACCGAGTTGGAAAACTTCGGTGGGACCGAGATGGTTAATGCGTGCGATTACACACTTCGTCACGCCGAAATTTGCAGCTCGGTTTCACCGAGGTGAAAACCTAGATCAATCCAAGTGATTTGGTCCGTCGATTTGAGTATATCGGTTTGACCGAAAGTACTTAGAAGGTTTTGGAAGTTAGGCTTTTGACGGATCGGTGGCTCGAGTGCTCCTCACTCGATCTGTCCAAAAAGTCTTGTTCAAAGTTTGTGATATAAGCATGAATAGAGTTTGAGACAAGAAAGCATAGATAGCTAGGGGAGGAACTTAGGCATTCTTGTCCATCCATTTGGTCAAAAGAAAGAGAACCAAAAGACCAAAGCAACAAATGGATGTCCTCGAATGGATAAAATCATGCATCCAACATGCTCACACAATAAGATAGCAAGTGAAATATGTGTCAAACATGCACAAACAAAACACTGACAGCTAGCACACAATTTGGCGATGACTAGGTCATCTATATATGAGTATATTGACTTAGGAGTCAAATGAGAACATTTGATCATAGGTCATACTCATCGCTTAAGCACAAGTGGGGTTACCACTTTTCCATAAAGCATTGATGTGTTCACATCATTAGAAGATGCTTTGGCTCATTTCTTTAGAGCAAAGCTCCCCTTGATGTGAGAACCCTTTTAAAGGGTCAAACTAACCTTGGGTTGTCGAGAAGACTTCATGTAGATGTTGAAGATGTGGATGCTCAATGTTGATGAAGATCACCAAGAGTTGGGAGCAATCCTTTGAATTCGGGCACTTTCAATACCTACATGGGTTAGTCCCACAAGGAACAAACAAGGATATCCATGGACATAGATTGAAGTACACAATAGATGATGTCCATGAAAGCAATGATTACCTTGTCCCTTGACTTACCAACATGAGGGTTTGTGACTCCATGAACTAGTGCAAGATGTGGAAGTTGATTGCACAAGTCCTTGCCATAAATGAATGTGAGTGAAGTATATTGGCGGAGTCACCCTCAAGAACTCTCTAGTTCTTCTTCTTCGGGATCCACATCATCTTGATGGGAATCCTTGGTGTAGTAGCTGAGCTTGTCGAAGCAGAACTTGAAGTTGCCTTGGGAACCCACTTGACCATGGCCTTGGGTGCTTCAATGAATGCATCAATCTCCTCTTGAAGCTTGTCCTTGCCTTTTAGCTTGTGGTCTTGTGGTGGAAGGTCATCTTGAGCTTGTTCCTCATTTGAAGAAGTAGGATCATACTTCTCCTTTTGAGAAACAAACATTGGAGTGGGATATTGACCTTCTTCCCATTCAACACCCTCGGCGTTGAACTTTCGCTCAAAACCAATTCCTTGATTCTTCCGGTGTCTTCCTTGTTTGCGAACAATTTCTCAAAGCTCTTGCTTCCGCAAGACTCTTGTAGACACCTTTCTCTATAATCCCTTTCAAAAGACTATTTTCTTGCTCAAGTGAAACTTGGCTTGAAACATTGTTAGTGGAATCAAGAGAATTACTAGAAGTAACAACATTTGATTTAGCATGATTATTGTTACTACTAGATGAAGAATTTTCTTATGCTTGTCATGCTTAGTTTTAATAGGTGGCAAGAAATTAGACAAGAGAAGTCGCTTGGCAAGATATGAAGAACTCTTCTTTCAAGATTGTCATTGATAGCTTTTAGAAACTCATGTTCTTGCTCTAGATTGAGCTTCTCGGCGTAGCTTCTCATGAGATCTTAGGAGCTCTCTATGATCTTCTTGAGTTGTTTCATGAGCTAACTTAAGAGTGTTTAGTTCTTTAGTTAGACGCTCAATCTCCTTCATAGCATTGTCATTCGACTCTTCTCGACTATAAAGACTACTAGCATGTTCATCATTACTAAGCTCACTAGATTTATCATGTAAAAGCTCATCTTCACCAAGCAAGTCATCCTCATCACTATCAAAGTCAATAAACTCAGGTGTGATACCTTGGGGCCTTTTGCCATGAAGCATCTTCCAATTCCCTCATTTGGTGAATCAAATATATCATAGGAGTTGGAGTTGGAGGACACGAGAGCAAGACCGCAACACCTTCATCTTGACAGTATTCGGAGTTGGAGTGATAGCTTCTTTCGAGTGATTGTCGAGTCGGAGCCGGAAACCCATTCACCAACATGAGCTTGATGTTTTCTTCTTGTGTAGCTCCTTGATGACTTGTCTTTCCTTTCCGAATCCTTGCTTCTCCGAGAGGATCTTCGCTCATAACGATCATCTCTGCTCCTTCTCTCTTTTCGAGGCGACTCTTCTCTTGAGCTTCTTCTTCTTGGAGATTCTTCTCTTCTCTTGTGGGGAGTCGAACACTCATTTGAGTAGTGTCCGGTCTTCCACAATTGTAGCAGCTTCGATCACGACTAGAAGATCTCTTTTCATCATATGATCTAGACTTTGAGCTTCTTTCCTTGCTTCTACTCTTGTAGAATTTGTTGAAGTTCTTCACCATTAGGCTTATCTCTTCATTGGAAACTAGCTTGTCACTTGAGGATGTGGGAGCTTCAACTGCAGCTTTGTAAGCACCACTTGACTTGTTGTGAAGCTCTTCCTTATCTTTAAGTGTCATCTCATGAGCAACAATCCTTCCAATGACTTCGTAGGCTTGAGATCTTTGTAGTTTGGCATCATTTGGATCAAAGTGCACACGGTGTCATACTTTCCATCCAAAGCTCGAGAATCTTCTTGATGATGAATCGGTCGGTCATTTCTTCACTTCCTAAGCCTGCCATCTCATTGGTGATGAGAGCAAGCCTAGAGTACATTTCAAATACTCCTTCACCTTCCTTCATCTTGAACTTGTCAAGTCGACCTTGAAGAATATCTAGCTTTGATTCCTTCACGGACTCGGTACCTTCGTGCATTTCGACCAAAGTATCCCAAATCTCTTTTGCATTCTCAAGACGGCTGATCTTGTTGAACTCCTCGGGACACAAAGCCTTGAAGAGAATGTCACAAGCTTGAGCATTGTTCAGAACATCCGCAACTCATCCGCAGAGCTTCGCGATTCGAACTTTTCCTTCCTCAAGAACTCACCTTGCAAGCCAACACAAATAATGCCCCATGCGGCGGTTATGTCCAAGAATATGCATTTTCATTTTGTGCTTCCAACTAGCAAAGTTTGAACCATCAAAGTAAGGACCTCTCGGAAATTACCTCACTAGACGCCATACTCTCCTAGGTTGTGAAACCAAGCTTATGGAGTCCAATGTAATGGAAACCAATCCAATGGAGACCAAAGCTCTGATACCACTTGTAGGATCGGAAGTATGTCTAGAGGGGGGGTGATTAGACTACTTGACAACTTAAAATTTTCGCCTTTTGATTGGAGTAGATTCTTAGCAAGTTTACAGTGATATCCAAGTCAAGTATCACCCTACACATGCAATTCTAGAGTTGTGGCAGCGGAAAGTAAATTGCATGTATAGTAAATGAGAGGGGGAGAAGAGCAAACGCAATTTGGAGACACGGAGATTTTTCTCGTGGTTCCGATAGGTGGTGCTATCGTCAATCCACGTTGATGGAGACTTCAACCCACGGAGGGTAACGGCCATGAGTCCACGGAGGGCTCCACCCACAAAGGGTCCACGAAGAAGCAACCTTGTCTATGCCATCATGGCTTACGCCCACGGAGGACTAGCCTTACTCGGGTAGATCTTCACGAAGTAGGCGATCTCTTTGCCCTTACAAACTCCTTGGTTCAACTCCACATCATGACGGAGGCTCCCAAGTGACACCTAACCAATCTAGGAGGCACCACCTCCAAAAGGTAATAGATGGGGTTGGTGATGATGAACTCCTTGCTCTTGTGCTTCAAATGATAATCTCCCCAACACTCAACTCTCCTCACCGATTTGGCTGTGGTGGAAGAAGGGATTGAGTGGAAAGCAACTTGGGAAGGCTAGAAATCAAGTTTCATATGGTGGGAGTGGAGCAACTTGATTTCAACACAAGGGTAGGTAGTTTTCTTCTCGAAATGTAAGGTAGGAGTGGTGGTTCTTTCGATGGCTCTCTCCACGAATGAAGAGGAGGTGGAGGGTATTTATAGCCTCCACACAAAATCCAACTGTTACACACATTTGACCAATCTCGGTCGGACCGAAGTTGACAACTTGGTCGACCGAAAGTTCAAATCTTGTGAACGTTGGGATTTTCGTGGGACTGAAAATACAATCTCGGTTAGTCCGATTCTTCCAAAGACTAGGGTTTGCCAATCTCGGTGGGACCGACTTTCTCATCTCGGTGACACCGATTTGAGTACAGAAGGTTACAGAAGGTTGGCAACTCCAATTTCGGTATGACCGAGTTTGGAATCGGAAAATCCGAGATTCTTAGGGTTTGGCTATATGGTGAGGTGGTTCATCTCGGTGTGGTGAGTTTGGAATCGGTGGGACCGAGATTACTTATGGGTTTATGTTGGAATGAAAGATTGCCGATAGTTTGAGAGATAAATCACTAAGCACTTAGAGCAACCAGATCATCATCATAACCTCATCCCTTTTAATAGTATTGGCTTTCCTATGGACTCAATGTGATCTTTGATCACTAAACCAAAAATGGAGTCTTGAGCTTTTGCCAATGTTTTCCTTAGCATTTTGAGGGGTCCACATCATCAGTCATTGCCATACCCATATCACTGAACTTTCTGAAATATTCTCAAGAAATGATTAGTTCAATGATATATATGTTGTTATTAATTACCAAAACCACCCGGGGATTAGTTGCACTTTCACACGGCCGTGCCTCTTGAAAACGAAAAAAAGGTGTTTTCTGTTTTTTTTCTTTCGTGAGAGGCTTGGTTTTGCTTCCGCGATAGACACGACTGTGCTTTCGCGAGAGGCACGGGCGTGCCTCTTTCGGAAAGGGAAAAATGCGTTTCTGTTTTTTTTCTTTCGCGAGAGTCATGGTTTTGCTTCCGCGAGAGGCACAATTGTGCTTTCGCGGGAGGCACGGGCGTGCCTCTTTCGGAAAGGAAAAAAAATTCGTTTTTTGTTTTTTTTCTTTCGCGAGAGGCACGGTTTTGCTTCCGCGAGAGGCACGGTTGTGCTTTCGCGAGAGGCACGAGCGTGCCTTTTTCAGAAAGGAAAAAAATTGCGTTTTCTGTTTTTTTTATTTCACGAGAGGCACGATTTTGCTTCCGCGGGAGGCACGGTTGTGATTTCGTCAGAGGCACGGGCATGCCTCTTTCGGAAAGGAAAAAAACCCGTGTTCCCGGTTCGGTTTTTTCGTCCGGTTTTTTTCTTGAAAAAAAAGTTCGTCAAAACCTATCAACATGGGATCTAGTTTTGAAGATCTCAACGCGAGGAATCCAACGGCGAAAGCGGTTCAAGATTTGGACGCACGGTTTAAGAGATAAAACGTTTTGAAAAAACGGATGAAAAAAGGAAAAACTCCCAGGTTGCGACAAGTGCAGTGCGCCACTTGTCGCAACCTGGGGAAGTTGCAGTGATCTCCACAAGGAGTACTCCTTAACTAGTGATTTCGGGGTATAATTGTTTCCCTTTGTGCATCCTTTCGGCCCTTAGCACGTCTATGTCTCGGCCCAATTATTTCTTTTCTTTTTTTTTTCCTCCCTCTGTCTCATAATATAATATAAAGATGTTATTACAACTAATGTGTATGAGTACATTGGTTGTAGTAACATCTTATATTATGGTACGGAGAATGTACTTTTTTTCTTTTATTTATCTAAAGTTGTACAGACTTCTAAACCATAAGTACTTTCTTTTCTTTCTCTCTCTCTATATATATAGGGAAAATCCATCCTACCACCCGGTGGTAGTTACCCCACATGTCTTATATACTAGCATGTGGTACTATATATACTATTTTATTATTTTAAATATGTTCATATATTATATCTAAGATATATCTCAAAACAAATTACATGAAAAAATTGCATATGAGCCCATAGTTTTTTTATATTTGTGAAATACGTATATATTTGTACGTAAAAAAGAGCATACTTAAAAAAGGTACATAATACCTAAAAATTTGTATATATACTACATACTACACGTACATACTCGCGGTTTCGACAGATACTACATACAACATACAAAACGCAATGTGGTGGTAACTACCACTGCTTGTAGGAAACATTTGTCCTATATACTCCATCCTACCACCCCGGTGGTAGTTACCCCACATATCTCATATACTACCATGTGGTACTATATACACTATTTTATTATTTTAAATATGTTCATATACTATATCTAAGATATTTCAAAGCAAATTACATGAAAAAATTGCATATGAGCCCATAGTTTTTTGTTATATTTGTGAAATACGTACATATTTGTACGTAAAAAAGAGTATACTCAAAACATGATACATACTACCTAAACTTAGTATATATACTACCTAATCATTGATATATACTACATACTACACGTACATACTCTTGATTTCGACAGATACTACATACAACATACAAAACGCAAGTGGTGATAACTACCACTGCTTGTAGGAAACATTTGTCCTACATATAATATACTAATTTTTAGATAGTATATACCATGTTTTGAGTATGCTCTTTTTTACGTAGAAACATGTACATATTTCACAAATATAACAAAAACTATGGACTCATATGCAATTTTTTCATGTAACTTGTTTTGAAATATCTTATATATATATTATACGAATATATTTAAAATAATAAAGTGGTATATATTGTACCACATGATAGTATATGAGACATATGGGGTAACTACCACTAGGTGATGTAATTCTATTTGATACTCCCTCTATCCCAAAATTTTTCTCTTAGATTTTCCTAGATATGGATGTATCTAATATTAAAACGTGACTTGATACATCTATATTTAGACAAATCTAAGACAAGAATTTTGGGACGAAAGGAGTACTTATGAATAATTTTAGGGCCATTTGCATTTCTATCCCTAACTCGAACCACCTACTCATATATGCCCCTAATTTCAAAGCCTGCTCAAATTTGCCCCTCCGCCGTTAGGTGCCCTTACAGAAATGCCCTTCTGCTCCGTTACCGTCCGGTCAAAGCAGGTCAAAGCCGGTCAAAGGGCTTTGACCGTCCTAAAAAAATAGCAAAAAAATTCTAAATAATCTGAAATATTGTGAGATCGAAAATACTCATGTGCGCAAGGTGCGTGCAAGTTTTCGTGCTATTTGGACATTCCAGAAGACCGTGACGAGGAAAAACAGTTAATATGTACGCTTGTGAACAGTAATTTCAAAAATTTTGCAAGAAAATTCAAAAAAATATGAAAAAAATTGGCATCAAAGAGGCTCAGGTCTGCAAGGTGCGTGCAAATTTTATTTGTGTTTGGACACTGTAGGAGCTCGTGGAGAAAAAAACAAAATTTGGCTTGGGAAAAAACTTTGGAAAAATGACTATTTTTTTTGGAGCTCCTATGTGTCCAAACACAAATAAAATTTGCACGCACCTTGCAGACCCGAGCCTCTTTGATGCCAAATTTTTTCATATTTTTTTAATTTTCTTGCGATTTTTTTTGAAATTACTGTTCACAAGCGTACATATTAACTGTTTTTCCTCGTCACGATCTTCTGGAATGTCCAAATAGCACGGAAACTTGCACGCACCTTGCGCACATGAGTATTTTCGATCTCACAATATTTCAGATTTTTTAGAATTTTTTTGCTATTTTTTCAGTACGGTCAAAGCCCTTTGACCGGCTTTGACCGGACGGTAACGGAGCAGAAGGGCATTTCTGTAAGGGCACCTAACGGCGGAGGGGCAAATTTGAGCAGGCTTTGAAATTAGGGGTAAATCTGAGAGTGGGCGCAAATTAGGGGCATAAATGTAAATGTCCCATAATTTTAACAGTCAACGAACTTTCTAAAAATATGTAAACTATTTTTAATACATGAATATATTTTTTGTACACATAACATTTTATTGATACGCCATGACCATTTATTTCACATACATGACCATTTCCCAAAATATATGGACTTTTGTACACATTATTATAATTTTCTGCACACATGAGTAAGTTTTTAGTACACTACGCATTCTATTTCGTAACTATGAACATTTTTGAAAAAATTATGTGAACTTTGTTTTGAAATACAACAAGGAAATAATGTATGTATGCACTTTTTTAGGATCCAATGAATGTTCCCTTTTGTAAATAATGTTCAGATATAAACATAACATGAGGGAAATGTAGATGAAATAGAAATACAAAATGGGGGAAAACTAAGATTTTATTATTTGAAGGATGTTGATGAGAAATAAAACGAAAATGAAAAAAATTGAAGAAAAAAAAGAAGCCTGGAAAAATCAAGAAAAATAATAGAAAAACTGAAAAGAAAGAGGAAATCGCGCAACCTATTTGGAAGGGTGGGCACTTACCTCTCGCAGAAGTGTTGGGGAACGTAGCATGCAATTTCAAAAAAGTCCTACGATCACGCAGGATCTATCTAGGAGATGCATAGCAACGAGAGGGGAAGAGTGTGTCCATGTACCCTCGTAGGCCGAGAGCGGAAGCATTAGTTAACGCGGTTGATGTAGTCGAACGTCTTCACGACCAACCGATCCAAGTACCGAACGTATGTCACCTCCGTGTTCAGCAAACGTTCAGCTCGATGACGTCCCTCGAACTCTTGATCTAGTAGAGGGTCGAGGGAGAGTTCCGTTAGCACGACGGTGTTGATGATGTGATCCATGCAGGGCTTCGCCTAAGCACTACGACGCTATAACCAGAGAGTAAACTGTGGAGGGGGCACCGCACACGGCAAAGAGAACAATTGATATGTCTTTGGGGTGCCCCCTACCCACGTATATAAAGGAGGAGAGGGGGAGGCCGGCCAGCCCCTGTAGGGCGCGCCAAGAGAGAGGAATCCTACTAGGACTCCAAGTCCTAGTAGGATTCCCTTTGGTGGAAGGGGGAAGAAGGAAGGGAGAGGGAGAGGGAAAGGGGGCCGCGCCCCTCCCCTGGTCCTATTCGGACTCCCCATGGGGGGGCACCCCCTTGTGGGCTGTCCTCTCTCTCCCCTATGGCCCATTACTTCCCCGGGGGGTTCCGGTAAACCCTCTGGCACTCCGTTTTTACCCGGTACCTCTCGAAACTCTTCCGGTGTCCGAATAACATCGTCCAATATATCATTCTTTATGTCTCGACCATTTCGAGACTCCTCGTCATGTCTGTGATCTCATCCGGGACTCCAAACAAACTTCGGTCATCAAAAACACATAACTCATAATACAAATCGTCATCAAACGTTAAGCGTGCGGACCCTACGGGTTCGAGAACTATGTAGTCATGATCGAGACACATCTCCGATCAATAACCAATAACGGAACCAAGATGCTCATATTGGCTCCTACATATTCTATGAAGGTATTTATTAGTCAAACCGCATAACAACATACGTTGTTCCCTTTGTCATCGGTATGTTACTTGCCCGAGATTTGATCGTCGGTATCATCATACCTAGTTCAATCTCGTTACACGCAAGTATCTTTACTCGTTCTGTAATGCTTCATCCCGCAACTAACTCATTAGTCACATTGCTTGCAAGGCTTATAGTGATGAGCATTACCAAGAGGGCCCAGAGATACCTCTCCGATACATGGAGTAACAAATCCTAATCTCGATCTATGCCAAACCAACAAACACCTTCGGAGACACCTGTAGAGCATCTTTATAATTACTCGGTTACGTTGTGACGTTTGATAGCACACAAGGTGTTCCTCCGGTATTCGGGAGTTGCATAATCTCATAGTCAGAGGAACATGTATAAGTAATGAAGAAAGCAATAGCTATAAAACTTAACGATCATTATGCTAAGCTAATGGATGGGTCTTGTCCGTCACATCATTCTCTAATGATGTGATCCCGTTCATCAAATGACAACACATGTCTATGGTTAGGAAACATAACCATCTTTGATTAACGAGCTAGTCAAGTAGAGGCATACTAGGGACACTGTGTTTTGTCTATGTATTCACATATGTATCAAGTTTCCAGTTAATACAATTCTAGCATGAATAATAAACATTTATCATGATATAAGAAAATATAAAATAACAACTTTATTATTGCATGTAGGGCATATTTCCCTCAGTCTCCCACTTGCACTAGAGTCAATAATCTAGTTCACACCGCCATGTGATTTAACACCAATAATTCACATATGTATGTGATTAACACCTATAGTTCACATCGCTGTGACCAACGACCAAAGGGTTTACTAGAGTCAATAATCTAGTTCACATTGCTATGTGATTAACACCCAAAGAGTACTAAGGTGTGATCATGTTTTGCTTATGAGAGAAGTTTAGTCAATGGGTAGGCAATATTCAGAGCCGTATGTATTTTGCAAATTTTCTATGTCTACGATGCTCTGCATGGAGCTATTCTAGCTAATTGCTCCCACTTTCAATATGTATCCAAATTAAGACTCAGAGTCATCCGGATCGGTGTAAAAGCTTGCATCGACGTAACTCTTTACGACGAACTCTTTATCACCTCCATAATCGGAGAAGAGAAGATGACCTTCCTTCCTCATGGTCACGGCTGGCCAGACAGTTACAGGCTTGAATTCTGAGTCAAATATATGTTGGGGAACGTAGTAATTTCAAAAAATTCCTACACACATGCAAGATCATGGTGATGCATAGCAACGAGAGGGGAGAGTGTTGTCCACGTACCCTCGTAGACCGAAAGCGGAAGCATTAGCACAACACGGTTGATGTAGTCGTACGTCTTCATGATCCGACCGATCCAAGTACCGAACGTACGGCACCTCCGAGTTCAGCATACATTCAACTCGATGAAGTCCCTCGAACTCTGTTCCAGCCGAGCATTGAGGGAGAGTTCCGTCAGCACAACGGCATGGTGATGATGATGATGTTCTACCGACGCAGGGCTACGCCTAAGCACCGCTACAATATTATCGAGGTGGATTATGGTGGAGGGGGGCACCGCACCGGCTAAGAGATCCAAGGGATCAATTGTTGTGTCTATGGGGTGCCCTCCTCCTCTGTATATAAAGGAGGGAAGGAGAGGGCCGACCAGGAGGAGGAGGCACGCCCAAGGGGGGGAGTCCAACTCCCACTGGGAGTAGGACTCCTCCTTTTCCTATTTGGAGAGGGAGAGGGAAGGAAGAGGAAGGAGGGACAAAGGAAGGGGGGGGCTCCCAATTCGGATTGGGCTTGTGTGTGTGTGTGGGGGGGTGCCCCCTCCCTTGCTCCTTTCCACTAAAGCCCATTAAGCCCACTAGCAAACATGCCCGTGCGTTGCAACGGGAGAAAAAAAATCATCCCTCATACACACACTTGACGACACAGCAAATCCCTTAAAATCTTTCATGATGCCAGGCAACAAGCAACATGATAAGTGGTGTTGGGAAAAACCTAAATGTGTGATGATTTTTGAAGTGTACTCAAGGTGTTTCGAATTTATTATATAACACAAATATCTACCTAGTTGCTAGTATATATTTTATGCATTTGATATTGTTTCTCGGTGATGTCCAAAAAATATTACATTAGAATGGAAATAGCAAAGTATATTTTAGTATTCAATGATAGCATGTGCATAAGATCATTTTTTTGTCATATATGTGTTTGCATATATAAATGTGTGTTTGCAACCATAATTCAGTTCAAGACTTAATTTGGGTGCAAACATATTGGGTAGCTCCACCAAAAACAACCAATCTATAAGAACATATGTAATAGGTATTTCATATAAGTAATTAGTTAAGTTTGCACCATGAACATTTTTAGAAAAATTTAATGATAATAGCATATTTAGAATCTACACATTTTTCTAATGAATTTTCATATATGACATGTTAGATTTGGAGTTAGGGTTTGAAAGATATGAAAACTTCAAAAAGTATTTGATCTTTTGAAGAAAAAAGGAGGAAGTGAGGATCGAACCCAGGACCTCCAGCGCGGTAGGTAAGGCACCAACCAGTAAGCTGCATGCACGATTGTTATATAAGAGGGGATCTCTTACTATTGAGCTATCCCGTCCACAGACGAAACAAAATATAAAACAAAACGTTTTTCTCACTTACCGGTGGCATTGGTGGGTAATATTTTTCAACTATAGGGGCAGTTTTAATGACGGACGACCAGAAACACTATTTGCTTTATTATTAGGGAAAGATATACCTCCCGGGGGGTTCCGATAACCTCCTGGTGCTCCGATATTATCCCGATCTCACCCGGAACCATTCCGGTGTCTAAATATAGTCGTCCAATATATCGATCTTTATGTCTCGACCATTTCGAGACTCCTCGTCATGTCCATGATCACATCCGGGACTCCAAACTACCTTTGGTACATCAAAACACATAAACTCATAATATAACCGTCTTCGAACTTTAAGCGTGCGGACCCTATGGGTTCGAGAACTATGTTGACATGACCGAAACACATCTCCGTTCAATAACCAATAGCGGAACCTGGATGTTCGTGTTGGCTCCCACATATTCTACGAAGATCTTTATCGGTCAAACCGCATAACAACATACGTTGTTCCCTTTGTCATCGGTATGTTACTTGCCCGAGATTCGATCGTCGGTATCTCAATACCTAGTTCAATCTCGTTACCAGGAAGTCTCTTTACTCGTTCGTAATACATCATCCCGCAACTAACTCATTAGCTGCAATACTTGCAAGGCTTATAGTGATGTGTATTACCGAGTGGGCCTAGAGATACCTCTCCGATAATCGGAGTGACAAATCCTAATCTCGAAATATGCCAACCCAACAAGTACCTTCGGAGACACCTGTAGAGCACCTTTATAATCACCCAGTTACGTTGTGATGTTTGGTAGCACACAAAGTGTTCCTCTGGTAAACGGGAGTTGCATAATCTCATAGTCATAGGAACATGTATAAGTCATGAAGAAAGCAATCGCAACATACTAAATGATCAAGTGCTAAGCTAATGGAATGAGTCAAGTCAATCACATCATTCTCCTAATGATGTGATCCCGTTTAATCAAATGACAACTCTTTGTCCATGGCTAGGAAACATAACCATCTTTGATTAACGAGCTAGTCAAGTGGAGGCATACTAGTGACACTCTGTTTGTCTATGTATTCACACATGTATCATGTTTCCGGTTAATACAATTCTAGCATGAATAATAAACATTTATCATGATATAAGGAAATAAATAATAATTTTATTATTTCCTCTAGGGCATATTTCCTTCAGTCTCCCACTTGCACTAGAGTCAATAATCTAGATTACACAGTAATGATTCTAACACCCATGGAGCCTTGGTGCTGATCATGTTTTGCTCGTGGAAGAGGCTTACTCAACGGGTCTGCAACATTTAGATCCGTATGTATTTTGCAAATCTCTATGTCTCCCACCTGGACTTGATCCCGGATGGAGTTGAAGCGTCTCTTGATGTGCTTGGTTCTCTTGTGAAATCTGGATTCCTTTGCCAAAGCAATTGCACCATATTGTCACAAAAGATTTTCATTGGACCCGATGCACTAGGTATGACACCTAGATCGGATATGAACTCCTCCATCCAGACTCCTTCATTTGCTGCTTCCAAAGTAGCTATGTACTCCGCTTCACATGTAGATCCAGCTACGACGCTTTGTTTAGAACGGCACCAACTGATAGCTTCACCGTTTAATATAAACATGTATATGGTCTGCGATTTAGAATCGTCCGGATCAGTGTCAAAGCTTGCATCGACATAACCATTTACGACGAGCTCTTTGTCACCTCCATAAATGAGAAACATATCCTTAGTCCTCAAGTATTTCAGGATGTTCTTGACCGCTATCCAGTGATCCACTCCTGGATTACTTTAGTACCTCCCTGCTAAACTAATAGCAAGGCACACATCAGGTCTGGTACACAGCATTGCATACATGATAGAGCCTATGGCTGAAGCATAGGGAACATATTTCATTTTCTCTCTATCTTCTGCAGTGGTCGGGCATTGAGTCTTACTCAACTTCACACCTTGTAACACAGGCAAGAACCCTTTCTTCGCTTGATCCATTTTGAACTTCTTCAAAACTTTGTCAAGGTATGTGCTTTGTGGAAGTCCAATTAAGCATCTTGATCTATCTCTATAGATCTTAATGCCCAATATATAAGCAGCTTCACCGAGGTCTTTCATTGAAAAACACTTATTCAAATATCCCTTTATGCTATCCAGAAATTCTATATCATTTCCGATCAACAATATGTCATCCACATATAATATCAGAAATGCTATAGAGCTCCCACTCACTTTCTTGTAAATACAGGTTTCTCCAAAAGTCTGTATAAAACCATATGCTTTGATCACACTATCAAAACGTTTATTCCAACTCCGAGAGGCTTGCACCAGTCTATAAATGGATCACCGGAGCTTGCACACTTTGTTAGCTCCCTTTTGATCGACAAAACCTTCTGGTTGCATCATATACAACTCTTCTTCCAGAAATCCATTCAGGAATGCAGTTTTGACATCCATTTGCCAAATTTCATAATCATAAAATGCGGCAATTGCTAACACGATTCAGACAGACTTAAGCATCGCTACGGGTGAGAAGGTCTCATCGTAGTCAATCCCTTGAACTTGTCGAAAACCCTTTGCAACAAGTCGAGCTTTATAGACAGTAACATTACCGTCAGCGTCAATCTTCTTCTTGAAGATCCATTTATTCTCAATGGCTTGCCGATCATCGGGCAAGTCAACCAAAGTCCACACTTTGTTCTCATACATGGATCTCATCTCAGATTTCATGGCCTCAAGCCATTTTGCGGAATCTGGGCTCACCATCGCTTCTTCATAGTTCGTAGGTTTGTCATGGTCTAGTAACATGACCTCCAGAACAGGATTTTCGTACCACTCTGGTGCGGATCTTACTCTGGTTGACCTACGAGGTTTAGTAACAACTTGATCCAAAGTTTCATGATCATCATCATTAACTTCCTCACTAATTGGTGTAGACGTCACAGGAACCGGTTTCTGCGATGAACTACCTTCCAATAAGGGAGCAGGTACTGTTACCTCATCAAGTTCTACTTTCCTCCCACTCACTTCTTTCGAGAGAAACTTCCTTCTCTAGAAAGGATCCATTCTTGGCAACGAAGGTCTTGCCTTTGGATCTGTGATAGAAGGTGTACCCAACAGTTTCCTTTGGGTATCCTATGAAGACACATTTCTCCGATTTGGATTCGAGCTTATCAGGTTGAAGCTTTTTCACATAAGCATCGCAGCCCCAAACTTTAAGAAACAACAACTTTGGTTTCTTGCCAAAACATAGTTCATAAGGCGTCGTTTCAACAGATTTTGATGGTGCCCTATTTAACGTGAATGCGTCCGTCTCTAAAGCATAACCCCAAAACGATAGCAGTAGATCAGTAAGAGACATCATAGATCGCACCATATCTAGTAAAGTACGATGACGACGTTCGGACACACCATTACGCTATGGTGTTTCGGGTGGTGTGAGTTGCAAAACTATTCCGCATTGTTTCAAATGTAGACCAAACTCGTAACTCAAATATTCTCCTCCACGATCAGATCGTAGAAACTTTATTTTCTTATTACGATGATTTTCAACTTCACTCTGAAATTCTTTGAACTTTTCAAATGTTTCAGACTTATGTTTCATTAAGTAGATATACCCATATCTGCTTAAATCATCTGTGAAGGTGAGAAAATAACGATACCCGCCGCGAGCCTCAGCACTCATTGGTCCACATACATCAGTATGTATGATTTCCAATAAATCAGTTGCTCGCTCCATAGTTCCGGAGACTGTTGTTTTAGTCATCTTGCCCATGAGGCATGGTTCACAAGTACCAAGTGATTCATAATCAAGTGGTTCCAAAAGTCCATCAATATGGAGTTTCTTCATGCGTTTTATACCAATATGACCCAAACGGTAGTGCCACAAATAAGTTGCACTATCATTATCAACTCTGCATCTTTTGCCTTCAACATTATGAATATGTGTATCACTACTATCGAGATTCAACAAAAATAGACCACTCTTCAAGGGTGCATGACTGATACGTCTCCGTCGTATCTATAATTTTTGATTGTTCCATGCCAATATCATTCAACTTTTATATACTTTTGGCAACTTTTTATACTATTTTTTGGGACTAACATATTGATCCAAAGGCTCAGTGCAGCCTCTCGTCATTGCATATTTTTGTTTTGCAGAAACCCAATATCAAACGGAGTCAAAACGGGATAAAAATGGACGGAGATTTGTTTTGGAATATTTATGATTTTTGGGAAGTAAAATCAACGCGAAACGATGTCCGGGGTGGCCACGAGACAGGGGGCACGCCCTGGGCTCTCGTGGGCCACCCATAAGGTGGTTGACGTCCTTCTTTTGTTGCAAGAAAGCTAATTTTATGAGAAAAATCTGGGCGAAAGATTCACCCTAATCGGAGTTACGGATCTCTGAATATTTAAGAAACGATGAAGGGGTAGAATCTGAGAACGCAGAAACAAAGAGATAGATCCAATCTCGGAGGGGCTCTCGCCCCTCCCACGCCATGGGAGCCAAGGACCAGCGGGGAAACCCTTCTCCCATCTAGGGAGGAGGTCAAGGAAGAAGAAGAAGAAGGGGGGCTCTCTCCCCCTTGCTTCCGGTGGCGCCGGAACGCCGCCGGGGGCCATCATCATCACCGCGATCTTCACCAACACCTCCATCATCTTCACCAACATCTCCATCACCTTCCCCCATCTATATTCAGCAGTCCACTCTCCCGCAACCCGCTGTACCCTCTACTTGAACATGGTGCTTTATGCTTCATATTATTTTCCAATGATGTGTTGCCATCCTATGATGTCTGAGTAGATTTTCGTTGTCCTATTGGTGGTTGATGAATTGCTATGATTGATTTAATTTGCTTGTGGTTATGTTGCTGTCCTATTGTGCCCTCCGTGTCGCGCAAGCGTGAGGGATTCCCGCTGTAGGGTGTTGCAATATGTTCATGATTCTTTTATGGTGGGTTGCTTGAGTGACAGAAGCATAAACCCGAGTAAGGGGATTGTTGCGTACGGGATAAAGGGGACTTGATGCTTTAATGCTATGGTTGATTTTTACCTTAATGAACTTTAGTAGTTGCGGATGCTTGCTAGAGTTCCAATCATAAGTGCATATGATCCAAGAAGAGAAAGTATGTTAGCTTATGCCTCTCCCACATAAAACTTGCTATCGGTCTAGTAAAGTAGTCAATTGCTTAGGGACACTTTCATAACTCCTACCACCACATTTCCACACTCGCTATATTTACTTTATTGCATCTTTATCTAAACAGCCCCTACTTTTTATTTACGTGTTCTTTATTATCTTGCAAACCTATCCTACAACACCTACAAAGTACCTCTAGTTTCATACTTGTTCTAGGTAAAGCGAACGTCAAGTGTGCGTAGAGTCGTATCAGTGGCCGATAGGACTTGAGAGAATATTTGTTCTACCTTTAGCTCCTCGTTGGGTTCGACACTCTTACTTATCGAAAGAGGCTACAACTATCCCGTATACTTGCGGGTTATCAAGACCTTTTTCCGCGCCGCTGTCGGGAGTCATAGCATGGGGTGAATATTCTCGTGTGTGCTTGTTTGCTTTATCACTAAGTAATTTTTATTTGCTGTTCTAAGTTGTTCTCTATCTTTAGTTATGGATATGGAACACAAAATACCAAAAAAAATATGTGTACTTGCTACTCATGGAGATGGGGTAACTCCTAAAACCCTCGATTCTCATTATGCGAAAGATATTATGTACTACTTTGATAATCCTGAGAAAACCTCATTCAACTTTATAATGGGAGACACGTTGGATCAACGTGAATACTGTAGGGATTATCGCTCGACACAAAAAGGGAAACTATTATGGGATCAATTTATTATGTTGCGTTGGTATGCCTGGAATCTATGCTTGAGATATGATATTACTTGTTGCTCTAGGATGAAGGCTCCACACCTTCCCTTTTCATGCAAATTTAATGATAATGAAACCTTAGCTTCTTATGCTAATGGTATATATGATTACTATGATGTGGGACAAATAGAAGAATTTGTTGCTTTTAAGGCTGCTTATGAAATTGAATCTTTGTTTGAAAAGTATGAAGTTTTAGATGATGATGCTTATAGGCCTGAAAATCTTGCTATACTTAGATATTGCTATGAAATTTATGAATACAATTACTATATTAATGCATTTATTGAGAAAGTCTCCGCTGTCCAAGAAGAGACTAATATTCTGCAGGAAGCTATGGAAGAAGAAATTGATGAAACAATGAGCTCATTGGATGAAAAAGATGATGAGGAGAGCGTAGAACAAAAGGAGGAAGAGCGGATTAGCTACCTGTGCCCACCTTCTAATGAGAGTAACCCTCCAACTCATACATTATTTAAATCCCCTTCGTGCTTACCGAAGGATGATTGCTATGATCCCTTGAATTTGTTTGAAATATCCCATTTTGATGATGCTTGCTATGCTTGTGGCCAAGATGCAAATATGAATTATGTTTATGGAGATGAACTTGCTATAGTTCCTTATGTTAAAAATGAGATTGTTGCTATTGCACCCACGTATGATAGTCCTATTATCTTTTTGAATTCTCCCTACCACACTTTATCGGAGAAGTTTGTGCTTATTAAGGATTATATTGATGGGTTGCCTTTTACCATTGCATATGATGATTTTGATGAATGTAATATGCATGTGCTTGCTGCTCCTACTTGCAATTATTATGAGAGAGGAACTATATCTCCACCTCTCTATGTTTCCAACACGATAGAATTGCAAGAAACTGCTTATACTATGCATTGGCCTTTACCATGTGTGCATGAATTGTTCTTTTATGACATGCCGATGCATAGGAAGAGAGTTAGACTTTGTCATTGCTTGATATATGTTACTTTGTGCTCACTACTAAATTACAAATCATTGTTAATTAAAATTGGCTTTGATATACCTTGGGATCCGGGTGGATTCATTACTTGAGCACTAATTGCCTAGCTTAATGGATTTAAAGAAAGCGCTGCCAGGGAGACAACCCAGAAGTTTTAGAGAGTCATTTATTTCTGTTGAGTGCTTTCGTATAGTTTAAAAACAAAAAAATAAAGAGGGGAACCTAAAACTTTTCAAAAAGGAAAGTGAAAGTGAGAGAGACAAGCATTGTTGAAGTGGGAGAGCTCCTTCAACTTTGTTCATGCTCACGGAAACTTTGTGAATCTTGATTATAGAAACTTTTCATCAAAAATAATTATCCCCTTTTATAATTCCATTATATTATAAAAATAATGTGCTAAGGTTTTCCTTTAGGATGTTTACAATGCTTGTTGGTTTGTACGGTGCAGGACAGAAACATTGGCTGTAGTGCACGATTTTACATTTTTAAATGGAACGTCAATTGGTTCTGATTCCTTTTCCACTGTCTTGCTATACAACTTTTTTATTTTCCCTAATTTTTGTAGAATTTGTTGGGTAACATAAGTATGGTGGATGTTCATATTGCTACAGACTGTTCTGTTTTTGACAGATTCTGTTTTTGATGCATAGTTTGCTTGTTTTGATGAATCTATCAATTTATATTTGTGGATTAAGCCATGGAAAAGTTATATTACAGTAGACACAATGAAAAAACAAAATATTAATTGGTTTTCAACATTACTTAGAGTGGTGATTTGCTTTATTATACTAACGGATCTTACCGAGTTTTCTGTTGAAGTTTTGTGTGGATGAATTGTCTAAACGAGGAGGTCTCGATATGAGGAAAAGGAAGAGAGGCAAGAGCTCAAGCTTGGGGATGCCCGAGGAACCCCAAGTAAATATTCAAGGAGACTCAAGCATCTAAGCTTGGGGATTCCCCGGAAGTCATCCCCTCTTTCTTCAACAAGTATCGGTATGTTTTCGTATTCGTTTCGTTCGTGCGATATGTGCAAGTCTTGGAGCGTCTTTTGCATTTAGTTTTCACTTTTATTTTATGCAGTATGCTGGTATGAGATAGTCCTTGGTTGATTTATAGAATGCTCATTGCACTTCACTTAAATCTTTTGAGTGTGGCTTTATAGAATGCTTCATGTGCTTCACTTATATCATTTGAAGTTGGATTGCCTGTTTCTCTTTACATAGAAAACCGCTATTTGTAGAATGCTCTTTTGCTTCACTTATATTTGTTAGAGCGTGGGCATATCTTTTGTAGAAAGAATTAAACTCTCTTGCTTCACTTATATCTATTTAGAGAGATTGCAGGAATTGGTCAATCACATGGTTAGTCATAAAATCCTACATAAACTTGTAGATCGCTGAATATGATATGTTTGATTCCTTGCAATAATTTTGTGATATAACGATGGTGATATTAGAGTCATGCTAGTGGGTGGTTGTGGATTGTAGAGACACTTGTGTTGAGGTTTGCAAGTCCCGTAGCATGCATGTATGGTAACCGTTGTGTGACAAATTTGAAGCATGGGGTGTTTCTTTGATTGTCTTCCTTATGAGTGGCGGTCGGGGACGAGTGATGGTCTTTTCCTACCAATCTATCCCCCTAGGGGCATGCGTAGTAGTACTTTGCTTCGAGGGCTAATAAACTTTTGCAATAAGTATATGAGTTCTTTATTATTATTGTGAGTCCATGGATTATACACACTTTTACCTTTCCATCATTGCTAGCCTCTTCGTGTCAGGACCCCGACCCAATGTCACATCGATCTAGCCTGTAACACCTCATATCACTTTGCGGCCTCACGCACGGTATTCCCACGGGTGTCGCCTTACCTTTGCCCGGGACCGTTTGCGCCTTTTGGCACACGTATATGATAGTGTCGCTAGCATCCATATGATAAGGAGCCCGGCTGACATGGCTAGTCGTAAACCCAAAGTGGCACAGACTTACAGGACAGCATCCATGACCCAAAGATCGAACGTGTCGGTCATCAGCGAGTAAGTTCCGTGCTGTAGCACTGGCTAGCAGGACTCGTAAACCGGCTGTAGCGGCTAACAGACTCCGTTACTCAACGCGTGACATTTCCCGAGGGACGTACACAGAACGAAGAAGGACACATGCCGGCCAGCCTAAGTGTTCCGGAGCAGTAGCAAGCTACCATGGCTCGGTGGAAACACTAGGAGACATTTCCCGGTAAGAGAGGCTACTAAAGATAAACAACTAGATAGTCAGATCCCACACATAACAAGCATTTCAATAACATACACACAATATGCTCGATATGTGCAAATACAACATGGCATCACAACATGACTCTACGACAAGTAATTATTCATTAGGCTCCGAGGAGCGAGATATTACAAACATAGGTCTCATGACCCAACATTCAGAGCATACAAATCAAAGCACAAGCGGAAGCTTAACATGTCTGAGTACAGACATCTACAAATGAAAAAGGCTTAGAAGCCTGACTATCTACCAGATCCTGCCGAGGGCACAAGATCGTAGCTGAGGTAACAAGCTAAACATCGAAGTCCACGTGGAACTACTAGCGAGACCAAGTCTCTCTGCAAAAACATAAAATAGGCAAACGTGAGTACAAATGTACCCAAAGAAGACTTACATCGTAACTAACTACATATGCATCATTGTCAACAAAGGGATGGTGGGGTTTAACAAAGAGCAAGCCAGCTTTGACTCGGTGGCTATCCTAAACTACATCGCAAGTAACTCTTTTGAGGTGGCGCACACGAGTCCACATATTCACCATATCAATACACCACTATGGATCCGCCCCGCCTCCCTCACGAGAACGCCATCCATAGCACTCACGCTATCTTGCGTATTTTAGAGTATCCACTTTCACTTGTCTATGAACTGTTATAGGCAACCCGAAGTCCTTTTCCGGACACGGCTATTCAATAGATAATGTTAACCCCGCAGGGTGTACTTCTTCACACACGCTCACCACTTACCGCCGCTTACGACATGTACTGGCAACCTTCAAGCGAAGCCCAACGTGGGTGTCGGCCACGACCTACCTAAACACTCAAGTCCCTAGTCCAGGTTTATCGCCTATTTGGGTTCCATCTATGAGGAGTTCCGCCGAAGTTTCGCTCACAGCCCCAAACGATGTGAACAGGGTTCTGTGACACCAATCGGCGCCTGGTTTACCCGCCACGTGCCTACCGATCACAGCCCACCCCTACGGTCAAGCGCCAAGCACGGCCTCCAAAGATACTACAAACACCGTAAACTACTTGCAACTCCCCGGACAGAGGACAAGGGTGATTAAGAAGCCGAGAGGGTCCATTGGTTTCGGGCCCAATGCGTGGTAGTAGCTGAATCATGGATCACAAACACGTAACTCAGTTCCTCGAGGACGGCCGCAATGAGACAACCCACCATGTACTCCTACATGGCCTCTCACCGCTACCTTTATCAAATCGTGTTCACACGCTTAGCTCACACACAAGAGGACATGTTCACACACCTCCGATTCATCCTCGATGAATCGACCCGACTCAACTCTAAGCAAGAGCAGGCATGACAAACAAGCATGTATGAGTAGGCACAACAGGCTCAAACAACTCCTACTCATGCTAGTGGGTTTCATCTATTTATCGTGGAATGACAGTCATGCAAAGGATAAGGGGTTCAGCTACATGCAGCAAGTAACAGATGAATCGTTGTTGTCCTAATGCAGAAAAGAGAGCAGGCGAGAGAGTGGGATTATATCGGAATGAACAAGGGGTTTTGCTTGCCGGCACTTCAAGATAATATAGTTCTTCATCGGTGTCATCGAACTCGTCGTCGGAACCACGTCTATCGAGAGGGGTCAAACACCGGCAACTGAGAAAGAACACAATCAATGCAATGCTACAACATGATGCATGATCATGACATGGCAATATGCTGTGATTTGAGCTAATGCATCTAGCTGTGATTTAAATGAAGTTGGTTTGAATACATGATCCAAATTCAAACTCCATATATGATTATTTAAATGCCCTTTATTTGTTTTGTCCAAAACAGAGGACAAACATTGTTCCAACATGCATGAAAATGGTACAGATGGATTCCTTGAATTTTTTTGATAATTTTTCATATATAATTTGTTTGATTTGGAGCTACGGTTGATTTTATATGAATTTTAGAAGTTTGAACTAAATTCTGAAATTTATAAACCATTCTGGATTTATTTTAATTCCAGAAAAGGATTATCGTCAAGATGATGTCATGCTGACCTCAGCAAGTCAACAGCGCCGCCAGTCAAACTGACCAGTGGGGCCCACTGGTCAGTGACAGGGGCTGGTTAGTGACGCTGACATGTGGGCCCAGTCAACAGCCACGTCAGCTTGGTCAAAGCTGACGCGTGGGCCCATAGAGGTTAACCAAAACTAAACAGAAATTAAGCTATGTTTAGTTAGACAAGGGGGCCCACCTGTCGTTGTCTCGTTAGGGCTAGCTGGAGGTGATTAGTGCCTCATTAAGCGCCACGCCACCGCTGAGTTTGACCGGGCGACCTCGCATCATGGCGAAGCTCGCGGAAACCGCCACGGGCTCGGTTTTGTGCGTGGTTTGCGTCTACGGGTAGCTGAAGGTGCGCCGCATCCAACTGGGCAAGCGACAGCGGCTGGGGTGGCCTGTAGTCGCCGGAGACAAGCTCGCGGCGGCGGCCGGAGTTCGGCAAGCTCGGGTTCGGCGTTAAAGTGCGCGGGAAGGTTAGTGAATGGGTGCGCTCGGCTCCTGGGAGCGTGCTGAGCACGGGGCGATGCTCAGGCGCAAGCTGTAGTGGCTGCAACGACGACGGCAACATGGCCGGCGGCAGGGGAAGCTCGGCCACGGCGGTTACAGGCGCTGGAGGTCGCAAACGACGAAGATAACGAGGGGGAAAGGACGGGGAGCTCACAGCGGTCACGTAGATAACCTCAGCGGGCTCGGGGACGGCCTGGTGATGACGAATCGGTCGACGGCGGCTGTCGGTGGCCGACGAGGAAACGGCGGTGGTGGTGGCGCAGCAGAGCTTACGGCGCCGCGTGGCTCGGTGGAGAGGACGAAGATGGCGAGGCGGAGACGCTTGGGACGGAGAGGGAGCGGGGGAGTGGCTGTGGCATGGTGGTGCACGTCGGCGGGCAAGGACGCGTTCGGTGGCGTCAGAGGGAGAGAGCAGAGGAGGAGGAGGGGGTCCAGAGCGAGGAGAAGTGAGAGGGGTCTAGGAGGCGCGTGGCGCCACCGGGGCGTCGAGGAGGAGCCAAGCAGGCTGGGAGGGAGGAGGTGGCCGGGGCGCGTGGCCTGCGCGCGCCACCGAGCAGCTTCGGGGCGAGGGGGAGGAAGACGACAGGGGGAGAAGCGGCGGTGGTGGGCTGGGCCAGCCTCAGCCACAGCCGGGCAGTGGGTTGAGAGGTGAGCGCCAGGTAGTCCTTCTGCTCTCTCTTTGCTTTTCCTATTTCTCTTTTTTTGTGTTTTTTTCTGTGTTGTTTTTGTTTAGTAAAATACTAAACCATTTTATAAAATCCTGAAAATAGTTATGTGGCTAGAACTAAAATATACCAAACCACATAAAATGTTCCAATATTATTGGACATATATCATTTATATATCAAATATATATCCAAGGCAAATAGTTATTGAATTTATTTCAAAGGCCCAAAATAATTAACTCTGAGATACCAAAAATATTGTTTTGAGTTTTACCTCTTTGCAATATTTTCAGGGACTAAGAGGAACATTTTCTTGGACTTCTTTGAGAAGATTTTAATGTTGATCATTTTTAGAAGGTTTCTGAGGCTTTGAAAATCCCTCAATTCAAATTTCATTTGAATTAAAACATAATGCACACATGAGGGTCTAACCTAGTGCATAACAGAACCAGGGATGTGACAACTCACCCCCACTAAACAAGAATCACGACCCGAGATTCAAGCGTAGGGTAAGATGAAAGGGAAGCGCAAACTAATATAATCTTCACGATCTAAGTTGCACCTCAAATGAACGTTGATTCGATCACCATCTTTTTCTCGAAGTCTTGCTCTGAGAACTCCATCCCACATGACAACAAGTAGAAAGGGAAAACTCTAGTAGGATCGATCTTCTCGAAGATCAAACAACTTAGGGTCAGCTCACGGGGTGAGTCGTAAAAACATCTCGCAAGATGAGATACAAGGCACACATCTAGAGGAATGGAGTGGAATAGATGACGAGGGTTCACTAGGTAGACAACAATTCCACACCTAAGAGGGTGGTGAACGGTTGTCAACGTAGCGAGAGTTTGAGTTGCCATGATACCACAGCGAGACATCTTAGAGGAGACAACTCATAGGATCACCCCTTAAGTGGCAAAAAGAATTACCTCTGATTCAAAGATCATTGAAACTCTTTATACCAGCCTAAGGCAATTCACAATCGATCATTTGAAGGAGTCCGAAAAAAAATGACATTCTCGGGCCAGAATGGATGATGTGGATTACCTTGTTGAAGACAACACAAAGGATGATTTTAGTAGCTAGGGAGAAGCTCAGCAGTAGAGAGTGAATCTACTGTTGGAATGGTTATAGCATAACCGAGGGAATTGAGAGCAATCCCGGTTAGTAACTACGATTGCACCTAATGCTTGTGCGTGCTCTCAAGAACTTGAGCATTTCCATATTCATCAAGGTTTTACCAACATCCGGTCAAGGGTGCTGACAACACAACATACTACCATGATGAATAGCGATGGACAATGCAGATGCAAAGGAAGATAACACTTTCTCAGATTTCACCTTAGCGAGACCAAGGGGACAAAATCTGGATGATCGACCGAGAGACATTTAGCACTCCGCTTCTAATGTTCTCCTTGATGTGCTAGCGTAACCCATTCATAGAAATGGTTCGATATCTAGAACATCAAGTAAAAGATCGGACTTCGGGGACACGAAAATTCATAAGGAACATCTAGGGAGTAAATCCTGTGAAATCCCTATGGGGAGGTGGCCAACTTCTTCAATCAAGATATTACAATAACAGATCTTCCGGCTGGGTGTGTTAGCCACGACATACACTTTACCGGGTTACAGAGAGACCAATATTATAATTCTTGGGAAACGTTCCAACCATCAAGTCTGCCTGAGATTCAGATCTGGTTGGTGTCAGAATAATTCAGACTCGTCGAGTCTAGAGAGAAAAATGAAAGTTTGCAACACAAATCGACGAGATAACGTTGCGAGATTCTCGGGGAATGAACTACGATAGCAAGCTCCAAAACATGAGCTGGTTCTCTACACACATGTGAACGCGTTGTCTCGGATAAGATGACCACACGGTAGTCTTATAATATAACACTACCGAAGTTCGGTGGGGAACCATCAACAAGGATATCAAGTCCTTGCATAAGTCTTGCTCTTAAGAAGGAACTTCTTCTCCTTGAACAATTCAATCAGTGGCTTGGTGTGCTAGGAATACATATAGAATGAAGGTTGCAAGTCTCCGAACCACAGAATACTTCGCACGTATGCATGACTGATTTGGGATGATTCCAAAGGAAGCAACATTGACTTTCTCGAATCCACGGCGGCAACTTGCATCAAATGCACATGAACTAGAGGAAGTCACTTCTTACATCCGAACATATGCTTCATGAGCTAACATGAACAAATGCTTTAAAAAATTTCCAACACTAGCTTAATGTTCATCAAGATTATGGAGAAGATAAGGATGTTGTCGATGGGCTCAGCAACAATTCATCCTGGTTTTTCATGAAGATTGAATTCCATAATTATGAGAACAGGTGATAGCATTGGTCAGACCCAAAAGATATAATGGTGTATGCTCGAGGAAAATCCACGAGTAAGACAACATTGCGAACATCGTTGGTTCTGATTTGATTTGAGAATAGCCCACACTCAAATCAAAGTTTTGGCAAGACAATAAGTCCAACAACTGATCACGAGGATCAATCAATGAAGATATTACCTTTCTTCAATAAACTCACACAAGGATATCCCTTGGAGACGAACTAAGTCAGGTGAGCTTTTATCTTCCAACTCTCCAAGTTGTTGTTTAGCTTAACCAACTAGCTCAGGGGTATGCAACACAGATTCTTGGAGAAGGGGTGGTTTATATGAAACCAACTTGATCACAAACTCAACATAGCGGTCAGGTGACAACCTGGTGATACCTCCGAGAAGATATTCGGAAAATCACGAACCACCGGTATGTTACTAAGCTCGAGAACAATCTTGCTTTTCAGGGCAAGACGATATGATCAATAGAGCAAGGGTTTGACAAAATCCCAACTCATTGATCGAGGAGTGCACCAGAAATAAGGACTAGGTAGCACAATCAACCTTAGGGTGACGATTTAATAATCAACACGCTAAGAATGAGGTTATCGTCCCTTTAACTACCATGCAACGGAGTTGCCAGCAGTATTGATTTCACACACCACGATTCACTTGTCGGCATTCCGGTTACAATAACACAGGAACCGAGGAATGAACAATGATGGCAAGAAGTATTACTGCATCAAGAATTCATAAGAGGTAGTGCAATTCTCATGATATTCTTAATGTCAAGATGGTAATACTCCAAGGTAGAACAGAACAAAAGCTGGATTGGCATTTTGATCTGTGGAATACAACTGCTTTGACCCAATCCTAGATATGGATGAGGTTCTGGAATTTGTTTCTCCTAGTCATTCTGGAATAGAATGGCTCGATGGACCACAAGAGTAATAGGCATCGATAAACGAGTGCACGCATACTCTTGACTATCAATTGATAGACGGGGGTCAGAATATAACTAAGAGGGACAACTCAAAGGAACATATGATTTTCTGAGCTGTGGATGCATAGATTAGTATGTCGAGCGAAGCTCAACATTTCTTCCGGATAACCCATGCGGAAAGGGTAGAACTGGCAGATTCACAATTATGAATGGAGAACTCCTCAAGAGCACCCCTGTTGTGATCTTTTGATCCAACGAACTTCTGCCATAAGCGGTTCATAGTATTTGGAAGAAGGAAATACCACGGACCACGAGGAATAATGCAAAGGTTACTAATAACCTAAAGGAACGAGCAAAGACTATCAACATGAGGTAAATAGGGTGAGTCTTGGGTCAAGAACCCAGGAGTAGAATACCTATTACTAAATGGCATCACGGGATGCTTTTGAGAATGAAGGCCAGAATTGTCACACTGGGACACAAATCATGGCTAGATTACTAGATGATCCCCTAGACACCTAGGGTCATAATAATAATTCCAACATATATGTCGAGGTAATAGAATACCTCAACTCAGCATTTAGTGTGATTAACCTGGCCCAAGGAGCATTAAAACCGGAGGGAAAGGATTTGCAAGTGCATCAGATTGTTTAGAAACCTGGGATGACTCGGACAGCATAACGGCTATAAATGCTCAACATATTGGAGACATGCTACAAAAATGGTGGCATAGCCACTCCGAAGCACAATATCAAGGTTTCGAGATCAACAGTTATGAACATACGGAAGTAGTAAATCTGAGCTGAGATTTGAAACTAACAATTGCATAAGTCTATGGATTAGGAACACGTCATCCTAATAGATAGATGAGAAGGCCTAGTTCTTAATCCCCGTAGAAGAGAAGAGGATGACTCAGATCAGAAGGCCATGAGGTATAAGGAGTAAAAAGAGCCTTACGTTCCATCCCACAATCAATTCCCTTACATATAACTAAAGCATTTCTAGACTCAACTTCGACCAGTTTGGCTTGGTAATCCTACAGCAATAAGCTCGATACCAAAGCTGTCAGACCCGACTCAATGTCACATCGATCTAGCATGTAACACCTCATATCACTTTGCGCCTCACGCACGGTATTCTACCGGTGTCGCCTTACCTTTTGCCCGCACCGCTTATGCCTTTTGGCACACGATATGATAGTGTCGCTAGCATCCATATGATAAGGAGCCCGGCTGACATGGCTAGTCGTAAACCCAAAGTGGCACAGACTTACAGGACAGCATCCATGATCCAAAGATCGAACGTGTCGGTCATCAGCGAGTAAGTTCCAGTGCTGTAGCACTGGGCTAGCAGACTCGTAAATCGGGTCAGAAGGGCTAACAGACTCCGTACTAACGCGTGACATTTCCCCGAAGGGACAGACACAGGAACGAAGAAGGACACATGCCGGCCAGCCTAAGTGTTCCGGAGCAGTAGCAAGCTACCATGGCTCGGTGGAAACACTAGGAGACATTTCCCGGTAAGAGAGGCTACTAAAGATAAACAACTAGATAGTCAGATCCCACACATAACAAGCATTTCAATAACATACACACAATATGCTCGATATGTGCAAATACAACATGGCATCACAACATGACTCTACGACAAGTAATTATTCATTAGGCTCCGAGGAGCGAGATATTACAAACATAGGTCTCATGACCCAACATTCAGAGCATACAAATCAAAGCACAAGCGAAGCTTAACATGTCCGAGTACGTACATCTACAAATGAAAAAGGCTTAGAAGCCCGACTATCTACCGATCTCGCCGAGGGCACAAGATCGTAGCTGAGGTAACAAGCTAAACGTCAAGTCCACGTGGAACTACTAGCGAGACCAAGTCTCTCTGCAAAAACATAAAATAGGCAAACGTGAGTACAAATGTACCCAGAAGACTTACATCGTAACTAACTACATATGCATCATTGTCAACAAAGGGATGGTGGGGTTTAACAAAGAAGAAGCCAGCTTTGACTCGGTGGCTATCCTAAACTACGATCGCAAGTAACTCTTTTGAGGTGGCACACGAGTCCACATATTCACCATATCAATACACCACTATGGATCCGCCCCGCCTCCCTCACGAGAACGCCATCCATAGCACTCACGCTTATCTTGCGATTTTAGAGTATCCACTTTCACTTGTCTATGAACTGTTATAGGCAACCCGAAGTCCTTTTCCGCGACACGGCTATTCAATAGATAATGTTAACCCTGCAGGTGTACTTCTTCACACACGCTCACCACTTACCGCCGCCATACACGACATGTACTGCAACCTTCAAGCGGAAGCCCAACGTGGGTGTCGGCCACGACCTACCTAAACACTCAAGTCCCTAGTCCAGTTTATCGCCTATTTGGGTTCCATCTATGAGGAGTTCCGCCAAGTTTCGCTCCAGCCCCAAACGATGTGAACAGGTTCCATGACACCAATCGGGCGCCTGGTTTACCCGCCACGTGCCTACCGCATCACAACCCACCCCTACGGTCAGCGCCAAGCACGGCCTCCAAAGATACTACAAACACCGAAACTACTTGCAACTCCCGGACAGAGGACAAGGGTGATTAAGAAGCCGAGAGGGTCCATTGGTTTCGGGCCCAATGCGTGGTAGTAGCTGAATCATGGATCACAAACACGTAACTCAGTTCCTCGAGGACGGCCGCAATGAGACAACCCACCATGTACTCCTACATGGCCTCTCACCGCTACCTTTATCAAATCGTGTTCACACGCTTAGCTCACACACAGAGGACATGTTCACACACCTCCGATTCATCCTCGATGAATCGACCCGACTCAACTCTAAGCAAGAGTGCATGACAAACAAGCATGTATGAGTAGGCACAACAGGGCTCAAACAACTCCTACTCATGCTAGTGGGTTTCATCTATTTACCGTGGAATGACAGGTCATGCAAAGGATAAAGGGGTTCAGCTACCGCAGCAAGTAACAGATGAATCGTTGTTGTCCTAATGCAGTAAAAGAGAGCAGGAGCGAGAGAGTGGGATTATATCGGAATGAACAAGGGGGTTTTGCTTGCCTGGCACTTCTGAAGATAATATAGTTCTTCATCGGTGTCATCGAACTCGCCGTCGAACCACGCCTATCGAGAGGGTCAAACACCTAAGAATCGAGAAAGAACACAATCAATGCAATGCTACAACATGATGCATGATCATGACATGGCAATATGCTGTGATTTGAGCTAATGCATCTAGCTGTGATTTAAATGAAGTTGGTTTGAATACATGATCCAAATTCAAACTCCATATATGATTATTTAAATGCCCTTTATTTGTTTTGTCCAAAACAGAGGACAAACATTGTTCAAACATGCATGAAAATGGTACAGATGGATTCCTTGAATTTTTCTGATAATTTTTCATATATAATTTGTTTGATTTGGAGCTACGGTTGATTTTATATGAATTTTAGAAGTTTGAACTAAATTCTGAAATTTATAAACCATTCTGGATTTATTTTAATTCCAGAAAAGGATTACTGCGTCAGCATGATGTCATGCTGACCTCAGCAAGTCAACAGGCGCCGCCAGGTCAAACCTGACTAGTGGGGCCCACTGGTCAGTGACAGGGGCTGGTTAGTGACGCTGACATGTGGGCCCAGTCAACAGCCACATCAGCTTGGTCAAAGCTGACGCGTGGGCCCACAGAGGTTAACCAAAACTAAACAGAAATTAAGCTATGTTTAGTTAGACAGTGGGGCCCAGCTGTCAGTGTCTGTTAGGGCTAGCTGGAGGTGATTAGTGCCTCATTAAGCGGCCACGTCAGCTCGCTGGAGTTTGACCGGCGGCGACCTCGCATCATGGCCGAAGTCACGAAACCGCCACGGGCTCGGTTTTGTGCGTGGTTTGCGTCTACGGGTAGCTGAAGGTGCGCCGCATCCAACTGGGCAAGCGACAGCGGCTGGGTGGCCTGTAGTCGCCGGAGACAAGCTCGCGGCGGCGGCCGGAGTTCGGCAAGCTCGGGTTCGGCGTTAAAGTGCGCGGGAAGGTTAGTGAATGGGTACGCTCGGCTCCTGGGAGCGTGCTGAGCACGGGGCGATGCTCAGGCGCAAGCTGCAGTGGCTGCAACGACGACGGCAACATGGCCGGCGGCAGGGGAAGCTCGGCCACGGCGGTTACAGGCGCTGGAGGTCGCAAACGACGAAGATAACGAGGGGAAGGACGGGGAGCTCACAAAGAACACGAGATAACCTCGCGGCTCGGGATGGCTCGGTGATGACGAATCGGTCGACGGCGGCTGTCGGTGGCCGACGAGGAAACGGCGGTGGTGGTGGCGCAGCAGAGCTTACGGCGCCGCGTGGCTCGGTGGAGAGGACGAAGATGGCGAGGCGGAGACGCTTGGGACGGAGAGGGAGCGGGAGGGCTGTGGGGTCATGGTGGTGCACGTCGGCGGCGGCGGACGCGTTCGGTGGCGTCGTAGGGAGAGAGCAGAGGAGGAGGAGGGGGTCCAGAGAGCGAGGGAGAAGTGAGAGGGGGTCTGGGAGGCGCGTGGCGTCACCGGGGCGTCGAGGAGGAGCCAAGCAGGCTGGGAGGGAGGAGGTGGCCGGGGCGCGTGGCCTGCGCGCGCCACCGAGCAGCTTCGGGGCGAGGGGGAGGAAGACGACAGGGGGAGAAGCGGCGGTGGTGGGCTGGGCCAGGCCTCAGCCACAGTGCCGGGCCAGGTGGGTTGAGAGGTGAGCGCCAGGTAGTCCTTCTGCTCTCTCTTTGCTTTTCCTATTTCTGTTTTTTTGTGTTTTTTTTTCTGTGTTGTTTTAGTTTAGTAAAATACTAAACCATTTTATAAAATCCTGAAAATAGTTATGTGGCTAGAACTAAAATATACCAAACCACATAAAATGTTCCAGTATTATTGGACATATATCATTTATATATCAAATATATATCCAAGGCAAATAGTTATTGAATTTATTTCAAAGGCCCAAAATAATTAACTCTGAGATACCAAAAATATTGTTTTGAGTTTTACCTCTTTGCAATATTTTCAGGGACTAAGAGGAACATTTTCTTGGACTTCTTTGAGAAGATTTTAATGTTGATCATTTTTAGAAGGTTTCTGAGGCTTTGAAAATCCCTCAATTCAAATTTCATTTGAATTAAAACATGATGCACACATGAGGGTCTAACCTAGTGCATAACAGAACCAGGGATGTGACACTTCGGTACCGTGCATTGCCCTTTCTCACCTTGAGAGTTGGTGCAAACTTCACCGGTGCATCCAAACCCCGTGATACGATACGCTCTATCACACATAAGCCTCATTATATCTTCCTCAAAACAGCCACCATACCTGCCTATCATGGCATTTCCATAGCCATTCCGAGATATATTGACATGCAACTTTGATCATCATCATATACATGACTTGAGCATTCATTGTCATATTCCTTTGCATGAACGTAAGATAGCTAGCATGATGTTTTCATGGCTTGTCCGTTTTTTGATGTCATTGCTACGCTAGATCATTGCACATCCCGGTACACCGCCAGAAGCATTCATATAGAGTCATATCTTTGTTCTAGCATCGAGTTGTAATATTGGGTTGTAAGTAAATAAAAGTGTGATGATCATCATTATAGAGCATTGCCCCATAAAAAAAGGAAAGGCCAAAGAAGCCTAAATAAAAAAAAGGGGGGGCCAAAGAAGCCCACCGAAAGAAAAAAGAAAAAAAGAAAAAAAAGAAAAAAAAGAAAAGAAAAGGGGCAATGTTACTATCCCTTTTCCACACTTGTGCTTCAAAGTAGCACCATGTTCTTCATATAGTGAGTCTCCTATATTTTCACTTTCATATACTAGTGGGAATTTTCATTATAGAACTTGGCTTGTATATTCCAACGATGGGCTTCCTCAACTGCCCTAGGTCTTCATGAGCAAGCAAATTGGATGCACACCCACTTAGTTTCTTTTGTTGAGCTTTCATACACTTATAGCTCTTAGTGCATCCGTTGCATGACAATCCCTACTCCTCACATTGACATCAATTGATGGGCATCTCCATAGCCCATTGATTAGCCGCGTTGATGTGAGACTTTCTCCTTTTTTGTCTTCTCCACATAACCTCCATCATTATATTCTATTCCACCTATAGTGCTATATCCATGGCTTGTGCTCATGTATTGCATGAGGGTTGAAAAAGCTGAAGCGTATTAAAAAGTATGAACCAATTGCTCGGCTTGTCATCGGGGTTGTGCATGATGGGGGCATTTTGTGTGACGAAAATGAAGCATGGCCAAACTGTATGATTTTGTCGGGATAAGCTTGCTTTGGCCTTGTTGTTTTGAAAAGACATGATTGCTTTATTGGTACGCTCGAAGTATTATTGTTTTTATGTCAAATGATAGACTATTGCTTTGAATCACTCGTGTCTTAATATTCATGCCATGATTAGATATTTGATCAAGATTATGCTAGGTAGCATCCCACATCAAAAATTATCTTTTTATCATTTAACTACTCGAGGACGAGCAGGAATTAAGCTTGGGGATGCTGATACGTCTCTGTCGTATCTATAATTTTTGATTGTTCCATGTCAATATTATTCAACTTTTATATACTTTTGGCAACTTTTTATACTATTTTTGGGACTAACATATTGATCCAAAGGCTCAAAGTGCAGTTCCTCATCATTGCATATTTTTTGTTTCGCAGAAACCCAATATCAAACAAAGTCCAAACGGGATAAAAACGGACGGAGATTTTTTTGGAATATTTATGATTTTTGGGAAGTAAAATCAATGCAAAACGGTGTCCGGGGTGGCCACAAGACAGGGGGGCGCGCCCTCCCCCTGGGCACGCCCTCCCCCCTGGGCGCGCCCTGGGCTCTCGTGGGCCACCCGTAAGGCGGTTGATGCCCTTCTTTTGCCGCAAGAAAGCTAATTTTACGAGAAAAATCTGGGCGAAAGATTCACCCCAATCGGAGTTACAGATCTCCGAATATTTAAGAAACGGTGAAGGGGTACAATCTGAGAACGCAGAAACAGAGAGATAGATCCAATCTCGGAGGGGCTCTCGCCCCTCCCACGCCATGGGAGCCAAGGACCAGAGGGAAACCCTTCTCCCATCTAGGGAGGAGGTCAAGGAAGAAGAAGAAGAAGGGGGGCTCTCTCCCCCTTGCTTCCGGTGGCGCCGGAACGCTGCCGGGGGCCATCATCATCACCGCGCTCTTCACCAACACCTCCATCATCTTCACCAACATCTCCATCACCTTCCCCCATCTATATTCAGCGGTCCACTCTCCCGCAACCCGCTTTACCCTCTACTTGAACATGGTGCTTTATGCTTCATATTATTTTCCAATGATGTGTTGCCATCCTATGATGTCTGAGTAGATTTTCGTTGTCCTATTGGTGGTTGATGAATTGCTATGATTGATTTAATTTGCTTGTGGTTATGTTGCTGTCCTATTGTGCCCTCCATGTCACGCAAGCGTGAGGGATTCCCGCTGTAGGGTGTTGCAATACGTTCATGATTCTTTTATGGTGGGTTGCTTGAGTGACAAAAGCATAAACCCGAGTAAGGGGATTGTTGCGTGCGGGATAAAGGGGACTTGATGCTTTAATGCTATGGTTGGGTTTTACCTTAATGAACTTTAGTAGTTGCGGATGCTTGCTAGAGTTCCAATCATAAGTGGATATGATCCAAGAAGAGAAAGTATGTTAGCTTATGCCTCTCCCACATAAAACTTACTATCGGTCTAGTAAAGTAGTCAATTGCTTAGGGACACTTTCATAACTCCTACCACCACTTTTCCACACTCGCTATATTTACTTTATTGCATCTTTATCTAAACAGCCCCTACTTTTTATTTACGCGTTCTTTATTATCTTTCAAACCTATCCTACAACACCTACAAAGTACCTCTAGTTTCATACTTGTTCTAGGTAAAGCGAACGTCAAACGTGCGTAGAGTCGTATCAGTGGCTGATAGGACTTGAGAGAGTATTTGTTCTACCTTTAGCTCCTCGTTGGGTTTGACACTCTTACTTATCGAAAGAGGCTACAACTATCCCGTATACTTGCGGGTTATCAATGACCATAAAAGATATTACTCATATAAATAGAACAACCATTATTCTCTGATTTAAATGAGTAACCGTCTCGCAGTAAACAATATCCAGATATAATGTTCATGCTCAACGCTGGCACCAAATAACAATTATTTAGGTCTAGTATTAATCCCGAAGGTAGATGTAGAGGTAGCGTGCCGACGGCGATCACATCGACTTTGGAACCGTTTCCTACACGCATCGTCACCTCGTCCTTAGCCAGTGTCCACTTAATCCGTAGTCCCTATTTCGAGTTGCAAATATTAGCAACAGAACCAGAATCAAATACCTAGGCGCTACTGCGAGCTCTGGTAAGGTACACATCAATAACATGTATATCACATATACCTTTGTTCACCTTGCCATCCTTCTTATCCACCAAATACTTGGGGCAGTTCCGCTTCCAAAGGACCACCGCTTGCAGAGAAGAAGCACTCGGCCTCGTGCTTAGGTCCGACTTGGGTTTCTTCTCTTGACTAGCAACTTGTTTGCTGTTCGCTTGAAGTTCCCTTATTCTTCCCTTTGCCCTTTTTCTTGAAATCGGTGGTCTTATTGACCATCAACACTTGATGCTCCTTCTTGATTTCTACCTCCGCAGCCTTTAGCATTGCGAAGAGCTCGAATCGCCTTATCCATCCCTTGCATGTTATAGTTCATCATGAAGCTCTTGTAGCTTGGTGGCGTGATTGAAGAATTCTCATCAATGACGCTATCATCCGGAAGATTAACTCCCAGCTTGAATCAAGTGATTGTTATACCTGCATATTCCGAGTATATGCTCACTAATGTAACTATTCTCCTCCATCTTGCAGCTGTAGAACTTATTGGAGACTTTATATCTCTCAATCCGGCATTTGCTTGAAATATTAACTTCAACTCTTGGAACATCTCATATGCTCCATGACGTTGAAAACGCCGCTGAAGTCCCGCCTAAGCCGTAAAGCATGGCACATCGAACTATCGAGTAGTCATCGCTTTGCTCTGCTAGACATTCATAACATCTGGTGTTGCTCCTGCAACAGGTTTGGCACCTAGTGGTTCTTCCAGGACGTAATTCTTTTGTGCAGCAATAAGGATAATCCTCAAGTTACGGACCCAATCTGTGTAATTGCTACCATCATCTTTCAACTTTGCTTTCTCAAGGAACACATTAAAATTCAACGGAACAATAGCACGAGCCATCTATCTACAACAAACATAGACATGCAAAATACAATCAGGTACTAAGTTCATGATAAATTCAAGTTCAATTAATCATATTACTTAAGAACTCCCTCTTAGATAGACATCCCTCTAATCATCTAAGTGATCATGTGATCCAAATCAACTAAACCATAACCGATCATCACGTGAAATGGAGTAGCTTTCAATGGTGAACATCACTATGTTGATCATATCTACTATATGATTCACGCTCGACCTTTCAGTCTCAGTGTTCTGAGGCCATATCTGCATATGCTAGGCTCGCAAGTTTAACTCGAGTATTCTCATGTGCAAAACTGGCTTGCACCCGTTGTAGATGGACGAGAGCTTATCACACTCGATCATCACGTGGTGTTTGGGCACGATTTAACTTTGGCAATGGTGCATACTCAGGAGAACACTTTTATCTTGAAATTTAGTGAGAGATCATCTTATAATGCTACCGCCAATCAAAGCAAGATAAGATGCATAAAAGATAAACAGACATGCAATCAATATAAGTGATATGATATGGCCATCATCATCTTGTGCTTGTGATTCCATCTCCGGCAATCGCCATGATCACCATCGCCACCGGCGCGACACCTTGATCTCCATCGTAGCATTGTTGTCGCTTCGCCACCTATTGCTTCTACGACTATCGCTACCGCTTAGTGATAAAGTAAAGCAATTACGTATGCATTGCATTGCATACAATAAAGCGACAACCATATGGCTCCTGCCAGTTGCCGATAACTTGGTTACAAAACATGATCATCTCATACAATAAAATATATCATCACGTCTTGACCATATCACATCACAACATGCCCTGCAAAAACAAGTTAGACGTTCTCTACTTTGTTGTTGTAAGTTTTACGTGGCTGCTACAGGCTGAGCAAGAACCGTTCTTACCTACGCATCAAAACCACAACGATAGTTCGTCAAGTTAGTGTTGTTTTAGCCTTCTCAAGGACCGGGCGTAGCCACACTCGGTTCAACTAAAGTTGGAGAAACTGACAACCGCCAGCCACCTAGGTGCAAAGCATGTCGGTAGAACCAGTCTCGCGTAATCGTACGTGTAATGTCGGTCCGGGCCGCTTCATCCAACAATACCGCCGAACCAAAGTATGACATTGCTGGTAAGCAGTATGACTTGTATCACCCACAACCCACTTGTGTTCTACTCGTGCATATAACATCTACGCATAAAACCTGGCTCTGATACCACTGTTGGGGAACGTAGTAATTTCAAAAAATTTCCTACGCACACGCAAGATCATGGTGATGCATAGCAACAAGAGGGGAGAGTGTTGTCCACGTACCCTCGTAGACCTAAAGCAGAAGCGTTAGCACAATGTGGTTGATGTAGTCGGACGTCTTCACGATCCGACCGATCCAAGTACCGAACGTACGACACCTCCGAGTTCAGCACACGTTCAACTCGATGACGTCCCTCGAACTCCGATCCAGCCGAGCTTTGAGGGAGAGTTCTGTCAACACGACGGCGTGGTGACGATGATGATGTTCTACCGACGCAGGGCTTCGCCTAAGCACCGCTAGATATTATCGAGGTGGATTATGGTGGCGGGGGGCACCGCACACGGCTAAGAGATCCAAGGGATCAATTGTTGTGTCTATGGGGTGCCCTCTCTCTCAGATATAAAGGAGGGAGGAGAGGGCCGCCAGAGGAGGAGGCACGCCCAGGGGGAGTCCTACTCCCACCGAGTAGGACTCCTCCTTTCCTATTTGGAGAGGGAGAGGAAGGAAGATGAAGGAGGAGGAAGGAAAGGGGGCCGCCCCTCCCACCGGATTGGGCTTGGGGGAGCACCCTCCCTTGCTCCTTCCCTCCTTTCCACTAAAGCCCATTAAGGCCCATATACCTCCCGGGGGGTTCCGATAACCTCCCGGTGCTCCAGTATTATCCCGATCTCACCCGGAACCATTCCGGTGTCTAAATATAGTCGTCCAATATATCGATCTTTATGTCTCGACCATTTCGAGACTCCTTGTCATGTCCGTGATCACATCCGGGACTCCGAACTACCTTCGGTACATCAAAACACATAAACTCATAATATAACCGTCATCGAACTTTAAGCGTGCGGACCCTACGGGTTCGAGAACTATGTAGACATGACCGAAACACACCTCCGGTCAATAACCAATAGCGGAACCTGGATGTTCATATTGGCTCCCACATATTCTACGAAGATCTTTATTGGTCAAACCGCATAACAACATACGTTGTTCCCTTTGTCATCGGTATGTTACTTGCCCAAGATTCGATCATCAGTATCTCAATGCCTAGTTCAATCTTGTTACCGGCAAGTCTCTTTACTCGTTCCGTAATACATCATCCCGCAACTAACTCATTAGCTGCAATGCTTGCAAGGCTTATAGTGATGTGTATTACCGAGTGGGCCCAGAGATACCTCTCCGACAATCGGAGTGACAAATCCTAATATCGAAATACGCCAACCCAACAAGTACCTTCGGAGACACCTGTAGAGCACCTTTATAATCACCCAGTTACATTGTGACGTTTGGTAGCACACAAAGTGTTCCTCCGGTAAACGGGAGTTGCATAATCTCATAGTCATAGGAACATGTATAAGTCATGAAGAAAGCAATAGCAACATACTAAACGATCAAGTGTTAAGCTTCACATCATTCTCCTAATGATGTGATCCCGTTTAATCAAATGAAAACTCTTTGTCCATGGCTAGGAAACATAACCATCTTTGATTAACGAGCTAGTCAAGTAGAGGCATACTAGTGAACACTTTGTTTGTCTATGTATTCACACATGTATCATGTTTCAGGTTAATATAATTCTAGCATGAATAATAAACATTTATCATGATATAAGAAAACAAATAATAACTTTAATATTGCCTCTAGGGCATATTTCCTTCAATATAATGCTTGAGGGCCCTGCACTCGACGATCCTCTGGCATGCATATGCATATGCATGTGCATGTGTCGGACAAGTCAAAGAGGACCGTTGTTGTCGGGTCGGTTCGGTGACAGCAGGTGGAGATGGGGCGACAATTCCGGTCGAATTGGTAATTTATCAAGGAAAGATATATATTGGTCGGTCAGTTGCTCAGTTCCATGATGGAATCTGGCTTTCATTTTTGCTTGCTATAAGCTGCTTTTGTTTGCGACTGAATTTAGCTCATGATAGCTCAAAATGAAAGAAAAAAGACGTTTTATATTGTGACAAATATACTGCCATCTTTTATCTTAACATTTATTGGCACTTATTTTTTGTTGTTATTATTTTTATCTCACTACTTTCCAGTTGCTTCCAAGCTTTACTTGAAGAACTAATATTAAATTGTGAATTCATTTGAGACCCTGCCATCTTATAGTGGAGAATCTATAAGAGTGTTCATACCATGTGTCTCTTCACACTTACATTGTAAGAGTCTTTGGAATTGTATATCTATTTTATCCGAGTGGTAATAGAGATAGATGTTGCTGATGTATTTAATCCCAGTACATTGTAGGAGATCTCATCGAGATTTAAACTCGCAGAGTTTATCGAATGTATCCAAATCATTGCACATATATGTGGATTGAAAATTTAAGCTTTAAAGTATTCAATTTTTGAACTCTAATAAGACGTGCATTGCACGTGCACGCTTACTAGTGTTGGTCAAAAGAATAAACTTTGGAAGATTCGACGTGGAAGACGGTGATGGACGATTCCAGCCGGTGGGGATTTGGATGGGCCAGAGGCATGCTGCTGCGTTGCGTTTGGTGAAGAATGAAATTTTGAAGGACGTACGGCCGAGCAGATGGACCGACAGCGACTGAGTTCCCGGCGGACGGCTCGACTGGCCGTAATTGGAGATGAGAAGAGAAGAAGAGCAGCCTATCTGCTTGCGTTGCATGGCGGAAGGAAAAAGTCAACCAACAGTCGGCGACGAAGGAGAGGAACTTTTGGTCTATGGGGACATATGGCCCCTATGCCATGGTCTTGATAGATGTCTCTGTCGGCCCTCGTTTGGTCTTGATAGAACCAAGCGATGTCCTGCGGTGCCATCGGCCGCCACCACGCGCCTCCCGCGATACGTGCTCGTCACCATCCTCATCCGCCTCCCGGCGAGCGACCTCCGCCGCTCCCGCCGCGTCTGCAAGGAGTGGCGTGATGCCATCTCCGATCCAGCGTGCATCAAAGCGCACATGGTGCACAGGCCACGGGCCCCAACCCACACCATCGTGTTCACCGCCTCCTCCGAATAGCGTGTTGGCCGCGCGTTCCTCTTCGATGAGCAATGGCGACTCACTGAGAAGGTTAGCTCCGGCGAATCGCAGGTCCTGATAGGGACGTGCAACGGCCTGCTCTGCTTCCACGATGATATCCAAGGCGTCGTCCAGATCATGGAACCCTTCACCGGAGAGTCGATCACCGTTACAGTGCCAAAAGAATCGATGTGGAGCCACTGCGCACTGCAGTACTGCTTCGGCTACGATGCCACCGCTAGGCACTACAAGATTGTCCACAAAGGGTACCAACGTCAGCTGGAGGTGTTCAACGTCAAAGCAGATGAGGAGTGGAGGACTGTGAAGATCACCCATGCCTCCTGGTACGAG